>QEPC01008443.1:1952187-1989597 GCA_003113815.1 Sphenodon punctatus | reverse complement strand
TGTCTTCTCCCCTGTCTCTCCCACTGTCCCCTCTCCCTGTCTCCCCCTCCTTGTCTTTTAGATTGTAAGCCACAGGCAGGGACCGCGTCTATTTCTATGTTCTGTACAGTGCCAGGCACATGGCTGGCGCTATATAAATGTTTATAATAAAATAAAATAATAATAATAATAATAATAATAATAATAATAATAATAATGACAGAGCTGAATCTCTTGTGGGGAACAAGTGACTCAGGATACAGGAAAGCTGAACCAACTGACGGAGAGCTTCTTGCCCTAATACAAGGTTTCAATAAATGGAGAAGTGCAAACCCTGGTGAATGAGAATTCTTTTGGCCCCAACTGTATGGTAATGCAGTAGGGCAGAAGATGCTAGAGAGGGGGTACAAGAGGCACATTGATTGGGAGGTTTTATGCAAACAGGGGGATTTCGGACACCACAGCGGGTGAGACCCCAATAATACTGTGCACTGCTACCTTGTCCATACATAGCTGTGAGCCATGGATAAAAGAAAATGAGTGGATGACAACCTGCAAAGACTGGTTGCTTTTAATTCCAATGTTTACTTGCGCTTTCAATTTTTACTATAGGTGCTCAATTAAGTATGTGATTTGCTCAATAAATGCAGGGTCCTGTGCATAGTAAAAAGTTATTTCCAGCCACCAAGTGCTGGCAGGAATACACCCAAGTATGAACCTCCATGGGTGGGCAGGGATAACAGGCACTGGACTGCCTCCAGGAGTCATAATAGCACAGAAGGAAAAAACAGCTGGTGTGGCTTCTTCTTCCCATCATTTGCCATGGCTGCGAGTCATGACAGAAGAGGGGATACTGGGAAGAAGGGGGGTTGGTGGGTGGAGCATGGCAGGGTCAGGAAAGAACACCTGCCCATGTATTAGAGAGTCGGTGTGGTGTAGTGGTTAAGAGTGCAGTACTTGGACCGGAAGGCAGGGGAAGGCCCTGGTTCAAGTCTAGCCATGAACTCACTAAATGACCTTGGACCAGACACAGATTTCTCAGCCTAACCTACCAGTTTGTTGTGCAGATTAAAAGTTGAGTTAATTAGTTAGTTGTTAATGTTACAGTTAATAAAAAGAATTGGGGGCAGAGTCCTGTGAAAATACATCCTCTCAGGGAACGGTTTGCGATCTAGAACCGCATCTTTACCTTTGAGGCAAATTACAAAATCCTTGTGTTAAAATATCTTTCCGCCCCCTTTTGTTCTCTACAGTCCCCTTGGCTTGCACTCGAAGAGTACATAGCTGTCCTGGAGGATGATCACCCCGACCTTCCCATTATTCTGTCAGGTGATTTCAACTCTAGGATTGGCTGTAGCCCTGGGAGACAAGTCAAGGTGTTGGGGATTGAAACCACAGATGATTTCTTCCACCCTCCCCAACGATCTATGGATAAAGAACTGAATGCCAATGGTGCCCAATTTCTTAAATTCCTTTATGCAGGCTGCTGGAAAATTTTGAATGGCAGGAGCGCTTCTCTTTCCTCTGCCCAATGCACGTTTCTCTCAAAGATAGGTTAAAATGTTATAGACTATTTTTGCATTCAAGACGCGTTTTTCGATAACTGTTTGGGTTTTGACGTATTAGCTGAAGGTTTTAGTGATCACTTCCCTATAACAATGATTTATGAGTTTGCTTCTGGCCAAGTCCCTGAGCATATCTGTGCCGTCCACCTCCATGGGGCCGACAGCAGCACTCCCCTTCATAGGGTGCGCTGGTCAACCTCAACCCAGCGGGAGTGTAATAGGCTGTACGACCAGGAATCTATTGCTACCCTTAGGTTGCTTCTCCTGAATATCAACTGGATCGACTCTGGAGCAATATTGAGTGCTTTTGATGACCTATTGTGGCAGTTCGGGGAGTGCTTGTCTAAAGACAACACCAGTACTCCAGGGGCTTCCATTCTGCCAACTTCGCCAAAGTGGTTTGATAGGGATTGCCTTAAACAAAGATCTTACCTTTGACAATGTCCTAGATTCCTGAAAGGTCCATCCAATGGTGCATTTCTGGCTCAATATATTGAGGCGAAAGTTGTTACAAAAGACTGACAAAGAAAAGAAGCCCTGCTTCCAGCATGAGGCTTGGAAATCGTTAATGGTTGCTGTAAAGCAGGGTAATTTGGGGCAATTTTGGAACCTGAACAAGAGGGGTTTTACATCTCCTTGGTCCCGAATGCTTTTGGACTTGGAAGTCTGGTCTTCTTACTTAGTTTAAAGGCATCTTTAACAGGATGCCTGATTTGTATATTTTCAAACTCAAGACACTGTAAAATACCCCCTCTTGGCCCCCAGTTCAACAAGAAGAAGTCAGACTCTTACTATCCAAGTTTAAGGCTCAAAAGGCCCTGGGCATTGATGGTCTCTCGGCGGATCTCTTCCAGCAAAATCCAGACTGGTGGCTACCCATACTCGCTAGAGTTTTTACTTCTATCAATGAGTGTGGCATGATTCCGGCGGGTTGGAATGTTAGTATAATAGTCCCAATTTTCAAATAGGGGGATAAAGGCCCGATCAGCCTCCTCTGTGTAACTTCTAAGTTATACGCGAGGTACTTATTGTCCAGCTTGGAAGATTGGACCTCTACAGCTAATTTCTTCCCTGAGGAGCAAGCAGGTTTTCATATCGGGTATTCAACTATTGACCACTGTTACACACTGACACACCTTATGGGTAAATATATAAAAATCAGGAAAGGCACTTGATTATGTCTTTTCTGGATTTAAGATCTGCTTTTGACCTAGTTGACAGGACTATTCTTTGGGATAGGCTTTATAATACAAACATGGACCGGATTACCCTGGTTCATGTTCTATACCATCAGACCTCCCTCAGAGTTAGAGCAGGGTATACTCAGCATTTATCTAATTTAATCCCGGTTTCAAATGGAGTAAAACAAGGTTGTGTTCTCGCTCCCTTTTTAATTTTTTCATTAATGGGATTATATATTCCCTGAGGGGTGATTTTTTTCTCCTAGCTAAGATTTTGTCCCGACCGGTTCCAATCCTCCTATACGCGGATGATATGGTGTTACTTTCACCATCCATTATTGGGATGGATAGAATGCTTGCAGCGGCTGCTTGTTTCTGCAGAGACTCAAAACTGACAATCAATCATGACAAATCTAAGGTGCTGGTTGCAGGCGAACGCCTTGTCAATCACAGGTGGCTCTTGGACGGGGTAGGATTAGAGCAAGTCTACTTGTACAGGTACTTGAGCCTAATGTATGACGCTAATGCCTCTTGGAAATCACATGTATTGGCCGCCAGGCTAAAAATGAGGGAGGCGGTTCTGGGTCTCCTGAAGTTTTGGCGTTTGCATGGTGGTCGATCTATCCCCCATGCCCTGAAAGTTTTCAATTTGAAATCTAAGCTTGGCGCCTTGTATGGTGCTGAAATATGGGGCATTTTTGCTCCCGAAGCCCTCGAGCCCGTACAAAATTTCTTTTTGAGGTCCCTCTTAGGGGTTCCCAAATCTACCCCGGCTTGTTTAGTTCAGCTGGAAACAGGGACTCTTTCTATGCAATGTAGGATCCTCGCATTCTCGTTAGCCTATTGGTCTAGAATGGAAGCCATGGTTGAGGATAGACTCCCCCACCTATGCTATGAGGAAGCCCGTGCTTGGCTTTCTATCAAACTCTGGGAAGGCAGAATAGAGTCCCATTTTCATGCTTTAGGGCTAACTACGCCCATGTTCAGGATTATACCCCCTATTAGAAGGAAGACGGTTATAAAAAGGCAGCTTGACGATCAAGCTTTGCAGGCTGATAAGGGGGCTATTCGCCTCCTTAAGTGCACTCCCTTCTATTGCACATTTAAAAGTTCCCCTGGCTGTGAGACTTATTTGAAACTACTAAATGTAAATGACCCTAAACTCCGTAGAGCCATGACTTTACTCCGGTTTGACCTACTCCCCTCTCGTGTTCTTATCGGGAGGCGCACTGGCATCCCATACGGAGAAAGGTTGGGTCATCGTAACCTTGGTCAAGTTGAGGACTTGGCACACATGTTGTTTGTATGCCCATTAACCTCATTTTTGAGAGAACTGTATTTGGCCCCGTGGCTTGCCTCCCGACCTCACCTTTCTCCACCTCAGCTACTACAATCTTGTCTGGGGTCAAATTCCAGCGAGTTAATGCACAGGTGGCCATATTGGCCTTTAAGCTCTCTCTACGTGGATACAGCTGAAGTTAAAATTTGCGTGGACCTGTTTTGCATTGCGGCTTCTATTGCAAAGCAGGTTTACTTCTAGATTTCCCTAAGCACGGATTGCAGCTTTTTAGTTTATCCTATGTTGTTTGCTAAGTTTATTTTTCTTATCTGTTTGTATAATTATCTTGCATATTTGCTTTTAAACTTATTGGAACAACTGTTTGGTCATGCAAAAAATAAATTACTAGTTACTACTAAGTCAAAGAATTGTAAGCCACCCTGAGCCTAAGGGATAGGGTTGGATAAAAAAAATCTAAGAAAAGATTAGGTTTGTCATGCTCAGCCTGTGAGTGGGTACTGCCTGTATGCACAAGAAATACATGCAGAGGGCTGCCTGTTCATTAGGTTCTACATGCTAAACATGTGAGTGTGGGGATGCAAGGACCAAACCCAGATTCCAGCAGGGCTAGTGTCTTGTTTGTTACCACCCCCAGTTTTCATTTGCAGAACGTTTCAAGTGACCCTGGTTATAGAGAAAAGCTTGGAAATCACTGAATTAAAGACTCAGAAAGTAAGGGACAAATAAAAAGGATCCAACGTTTATTTGAAAAAGAAAAAACCTCATGCTTTTAAGCCAACAGCATGATTTTGAGGGCCTGATCTTTGAACATTTGGGGCTAGCAACCTTACCCAGGCAGTGATCGAGTATGCCAAGCTTCCCATCATAAAGACTCAGAAGGTTAGATGCTGACAGCATCAGTGGTAATGCTATGTCTAGTTTTTTTAAGTTTGAACTCACAGTGAAACCGGGGGGGGGGGGATCCTTTCCAATCTGTTCTTCATAAGTCGATGATTATGAATCAGATATGTAATGTAGCAGTAATAGGAATGATGACTACGTAAAGTAGCTAATAAAGCTAATTTATGTGAAGCTGAAATTTTTAGTGCTGTGCATTAAAGCAAGCATGATGGCTCAGCATACTGGAGTTGATATTAGTGCTGTACACAAAGTGCTTGCAATGTTTGGAAATGATAACACAATTGGATGTGCTGAATGTCTGGATCTCAGATAAGTGAAAAAGAATGTAATAGTTTATTCCAGACCTTGCAGGCATTTGCAGGGAACTTTACCCCATATTACACTGTTCAGACTGTGTGTAAATGTGTCTCAAATGACACTGAACACAAAAAAAAGAGGAGGATAGATTGGGGAATGGTTTTGCAATGACTAGTATCTTAGCTTTGCATTTTACAAAACTATGCCTAGCCACAACTGGAACAAATTTGAGACTCTGTAATATGTACAGTGGGCAATAAACTGTGGTACATAGAGCTTTTCAACAGTGCATTTCCATTTTAACTGCTCAACTACAAGAGTATTTCATTCATAATGTAACCCAAATGATTACAAATTACTTTAATGCAATTTGCTCTTTTTTGCTTTCATAGAAAATTAATATACATGAATGGGCTTGCCAGAAAGTTGGAAGACAAAGACAAATTAAGGTCCCAGGAGCCAGAACACAAGCTATTGAGCTTCTCCGTCTATACACTTCTGAGAAAAGAAGTATATAATGTGATATATTTGTTCACTGTGACCAGCAGGAAGCTCTGCCAGAATGTTCTCAGGAACTTGGCTCCTGCTCAAGTTTGTCTCATACACAAAGTCAAACCAAAGCCAACCATTTGACTCAAGCCAGGTTCATGCTGTCATTGGCTTGACCACTTTTACTGATGAAGACATGGTTTTGACAAATCATAAATATCAATTAGGTAGCAGTATTTGCAACTAAGATTGCCAGGCAGGTGGCTTGAGAGTATGGGGGGGATCTGGCAGAACACTGTGTCACTCTACCATGAAAGTAAAAATCTATAACACTCTGCCAACCAAGGATAGCATAATAGATTAAGGCCATGAGCCAGCTCACTACATGGCTACTGAAGGGAGAAGGTTGACAAAGGCAACAAAATTAGTCACTGCTGGAGATTGTTCCCAATGTCACTCTCAAGCAACAGGTCACCTAATTTGTGTTAAGTTGACAGTCTGTGGAGGGAGCAGAATCCAGCTCCCCTTGGAAGAAGTAAGTTTCCTATTTATGTGGGGTCCCCAATGACTCTTCCTCCCATACAACTCCTCCAAAACAATGGAGCACACAAATGTTTTAAATATATTGCTATCTAAATAGTGTGGTGGTCTTCAGTTAAGATTTAATTCAGGGGCAAGAATAATCATCTTAAAGCACTAACCATCTGGCTACTATTTCTGAACATACAACACACTTGATTGCTCATCATTTCTCTCCTAAACATTTTCTCTCTTTCTCTCTGTTTCTCTTGTTGAGCCTCCTCCCATGAAATTGAAAGATTTCGAGTCAAAATGCCTTTGTTGTATCAGCTTTGGAAATATGGATTACAGTATTCTGTGAAAAACATTTATTACTCTGAACTGTGACTCAAGACATTGTTGCATTTCTAGGGTTATAGATTTTCTTTCAGCTAAACTAAGGCTGTAAGTCACAGTGACAGTTGTAATGTGTGTAATACCACAGTACCAGATTCTATTACATACATATTTTTGCTAGAGGTTTATGATGTTAAAAATATTTCTCCTCTTTCCAATACCTTTCTGTACCTGTTGTGTAAATATATTGGAACCTATAACACTGAAGTCAATTTCCAGATGATGTGTGCACTGGAACAGTAGTTTGTTCTTTTTTTCCTTTTTTTTTTTAAAGGAACACTGCATACAAACTAATTATATTCAAGCACAATATTGAATTGTAATAAAAGATGAATGAGAGAAAGTGTGTGTCATTGTGAGGAATGGGAAAGGTTACAGAAAGCTGAGACTGGGGAAGGATTTATCATGTGCGATGCTTTAGGCATTGTGTTGAAAGATCTGCAGACTTATTTGCAAGAGTGTTTTACGGGAAAATAGAGCAGTCTACATAGGAAAGAATTACTATAGATTTTGTATCTCTTATACAAGACAAAGATACAAAGATAAAACAGGGTTTCTTTTTTAAAAGAAATCTATGGGAGAAATCCCAATTGCAATACAGGGAGCGGGGGAACCTTTCCAGCTCAGCTGAGAGCTCAATCGGTTCCATAAATTCAGGGAATAGACATTTGCTGGTCTACAATTCTTGATGTAAGCACAAAAACATGTTTTATGTTAAAAAAAAAACAACCATCCACACAACTGGAGATGACTGGAAAGATCCTCCGTTTTGCTTGCAACGTCTCTATGTGCATATCCATGCAAAGCAACCTTTTAGCTGGTTCTTAGAATTCAGTTCTAGTACAGTCATAACAGCTGTAGGAGCTGGAAAATAATGGCATTCCGGGTGTATTAGTATGCAAATCAGCATGCCAACAATCCTACTTTGCTTCCAAAACTCCTACAGCCTGCACAAGCAATGCTTCACACCAAACAGGGTTTGAGATCTCTCAGGTCAAGAACAGTTGAGACATTTTGCTCCATTATTGCTCCTTGGCATAATGCAGCAGTTTGGGT
Source organism: Sphenodon punctatus (assembly GCA_003113815.1). Lineage (NCBI taxonomy): Eukaryota > Metazoa > Chordata > Lepidosauria > Sphenodontia > Sphenodontidae > Sphenodon > Sphenodon punctatus. The sequence goes on along the minus strand of QEPC01008443.1, from coordinate 1,981,915 downwards.
ACAGAGGGATTGCTGGTCCTTCTCAAACTGCAAGAAGGTGGTGGGATTATCACATGCAAAAGACCAATTCCCAGCTGATAATAACCCAGTGCAATACTAGCTACCAACAACTACCACTGGAGCTACAGGAAGTCTTCCAATTAGTTCCACTGGCACAGTTCCTACCAGCATAGGATGGAGATCTTTACTAATTGCCTTTAATAATTAAGCGGTTTTGCAATTCTGCAGCACCTTCCATTCATGGATCTCAAAGCAAACCTACACTAGTCACATTTTGAGTTAACCACAGGACAAATGGTAAACATGCATCATTATCTCCATTTTACAGAGGAGGCACAAACGGAGGAACAGGGCAATTATGTAATTTGCCCCAGAGTCAGTTCGAGAACCAGAATTATTCTGAAATTCTCTAGGAGTGTCTGATCACAGCAGAGCAGGCCATGCTGATTTAATTTAGAAAGGAAGATATTTGGGGTCTGAAAGGTGATAAAAAAAGCCTCATCTTTGGGGAGGAGGGAATCTGTTTGTGGAGCTTATATCCAAGATGGAAAGGAAGTAAAATCTGATTTATTAGTCTCTCATTACCAGTGATTGGTACAACATCTAATTATTTCCGTTGGTTAACAGAGCTTCTCCTTTAGGCCGATGTGATGCTATTGCCTTATCATCTTTGTTCAAACTGCCTTTGGGAAGACTCCTCATGAGTGAAGAGTTGTCAGGTAAAAGTGATGCTTTCTTTAAGGCTCCATTCACAAAGCGACCCATATTCACTGGGTTTTCTCCATTGCTGCTAATGGGGAATACAAGTGAACATGGGTCCCTGACAACAACCAATTATTCTGATTAAAGTGGAGGGGGAAATTACTCATCAAGGATCTAGGTTAAGGCAAGTTACACAACCCATCAACTGATTTTATGGTCACTATTTATTTATTTATTTACATTTTTTAGTCACTCCCTCATGCCATGGCATCTCAGGGCGACTTACAAAGGCAAAATATCATCAATAAAGAATTTAAAAATAGAAACAACATCATTTTAAAATTCTATAAAACACATTCCCTCCCTCCCCCCCACTACCATCATCCCCTCCGAAGGCCTGGGCGAACAGCCAGGTTTTACAGACTCGGCGAAAAGCCAACAGACCTGGGCCCAGGTGGGCTTCCTCTGGAAGGGAGTTCCAGAGTCGTGGCACAGTCACCGAGAACGCCCTCTCCATTATGGCCCCCCGTTTTACATGGGGGGCCTCCAGGAAGGCACCCCCGGCAGACCGAAGGGGTCATCCTGGGGCATGGAGGGCAAGGCAGTTTCTAAGATATGAGGGGCCCAGACCATGTAGCGCTTTATAGGCCAACACCAACACCTTGAATCTGGCTCGGTACACCGTAGGCAGCCAGTGCAGAGTACGGCCGTAATGTGCTCCCGTCGACCCGTGCCCATAAGGAGACAGGCCGCCGCATTCTGCACTAGCTGCAGCCTCCGAACCAGCATCAAGGGAAGCCCCACATAGAGTGCGTTACAGTAGTCTAGCCTCTAGGTGATGAAGGCATGAATGAGGGTGGCCAGGTCAGGCCTGGAAATGTAGGGCCACAGCCTCCGCACCAGATACAACTGGCGAAAGGGAGCTCTAGCCACCACCTCCACCTGTCAATCCAGGCAGAGGTCTGAGTCCAATAACACTCCCAGACTCTAAACCTGCTGGGCTACAGGAGGGTGGACCCCCCCCCCACCAGGGGGGCCAACACCTCCCTCGCCCTACCCACCACCATTACCTCAGTCTTGTCGGGATTGAGTCTCAGTCTGCTCTGCCACATCCAATCCACCACGGCCTCCAAACGCTGGGAAAGTAATGAGATGGCAGGACCTGGGTCGGTTGAAAAGGAGAGGTACAGCTGTGTATCATCAGCATATTGGTGACATTGCACCCCGAACCCTCTCACGATCTCCCCCAAGGGCTGCATATACACATTAAACAGTAGCGGAGACAGAATTGAACCCTGCAGAACGCCACAGTTTAAGGCCCAGGGGCTAGAAGTTTCAGCCCCCAACACCACCCGCTGACTTCTCTCCAAGAGGAATTAACGGAACCACCCAAGGACAGTCCCGTCCAGACCCCCAAGAGCTCACAGTCATCCCAACAGCAGCCCATGGTCCACGGTATCAAAAGCAACTGAGAGATCTAGCAGGATCAGAAATGTTGAACGTCCTCCGTCCATCTCCTGGCGGAGATTGTCCACCAAGGCCGTCTCTGTACCATAGCCAGGACGGAACCCAGACTGAAAAGGGTCGAGGAAACCAATGCTGGCCAGATGACCCTGGAGCTGCCGTGTCACTGCCCGTTCAATAATCTTCCCTAAAAAGGGGAGATTAGAGACAGGTCGGTAGCTGGCGAGTGCGTCCACATCCAAAGATGACTTCTTCAACAGGGAGCGCACCACAGCCTCCTATTCAAGCTACATCTATGCCACATGCATGACAAGTTGACCAAGTGGATCCATTTGAGTGCCCCAGTTTCCTTCCGTTTGTGCCTGCCTGTGTGACATAGATATCCTCACTGGGGCACACAGAAGATGCAAAGTCTCCCAATGGGCCTGCCCTACCTCCAAAACAGACATAAGCAGTGCTGAGGGTCAAAGGGATATTGGACATGATATGAAAAGGTACAAAGAAACTTGAGAGTCCCAGACAAGGCAGTGATTGTTAGACCACAATCTAACAGCATGTCTGCTAACCCCAGTGCTACTGTTGTGCTAGTCTAATTTACTTTCCATTAATGGTGGTGTTATTTGTTATAGCTTTCAGCAGGGAGGAGTTTTCAGCAGCAGGATCAGCAACACCTTATTATAAACTTCTGCAGAGGTGAAGTCAGTACTGAAAAGCACTTCTAGTTCTACCTCCTTCCTGCCTGCCTTGTCCCTTACACATCATTTTCTTTTATCAAAATGGATGGTTGTATTGAAATTGAAAGGTAGCAGAAGCTGTGAAAATAACGTACCTAGGAAAAGAATTTTTAATTTTGCTCCAGCTTCTTTGATGATGGAACCAGTATTGAATATTAAATAACAGTATTAAAGGTGAACAGCAAGTGCACATGAAAATTCTGTATCTGTCAGAAACAGGAGCTGAATGTCCTACTAACCAGACTTTCATAACACTAAAAAGAGAAGAAGAATTCTCTCTTAGGCACTTCAAAGTCAAAGAGTGCCTGCTTCCACTACACCGTGATTTCCCATCGTACAAATGCTGCTACTAAGCAACACCACTGAAACAGGAATTTGGCTCGTATGGGCCAGGGAGCTCAATTTGTTTTACATCTCAAATGCTGACTGAATATAAAAAGCCTCTGCAGCCATACACCATGATGCTAATTAGTAGACCTCTTATCATCTTCATTCTACTACTGCCCTTTCAACCTCTTCACATTTTTCCCATTGGCAAACATCTTAAATCTCAAAGGTAGTCATAGCAGGATACATTACAGTTAAGATCATTTTAAAATATAGTTATTTAGAAGCAGCCTGTGAACCCCCTTTACTCTTGCTGGTAGGGTTGTCAGACTTCCCTTATTTTAAGGGAGCATCTCTTATCTCAGAGCTCTGCAGCTCTATAGAACATAATGGGCATCCCTTATTTACGTAATGGACGTCCCTTGTTCTGAACACCACCTCTCCATGGAACATAATGGACATCCCTTATTTACGTAATGGACATTGCTTAATCTGAGCACCACCTCTCCATAAAACATAATGGATGTCCCTTATTTCAGTATCCCTCAGCTCTGAAGTTATTTGCAAATTTTTGAAATTTTGATGTGCCAACCCTACCCCACCGGTGAGAAGGTAGGCCTATTGAAACTGACTCACCATTGGGAACAAGTGGTTCACACTGAGGCCCAAGTAATTTCTCCCCTGAGATTTTGAACCAGAGGCTCAGTTCAACCTAATGGTTGAGAAAGGAACAAAGGGTAACCACAAACTCACCTACTGCTATATTTTTAATGTACAATAATTCACCCACCGTATTTATGTCAAGTAACATCCAGGCCAACTCTCTACCACCTTCCCAACTCAAGGTTCTGCCCCCTATTGTCATCTCTCCCCACCCTACCAAGGTACTTCATGTTTTCAGAATTCATATTTGTATTCCAGAAAATTGTAGTGAAACTTATAACTTGGCTTCTTTGATGTTAATAATTAGGCAACCGGGTAACAGTATTGCATTTCCATCCCACCAACTGAATATAGTGTAATGGAATAATATTTTAACAGACCAATAACAGTTTAAATTTAGGCCCATGGGAAAAAAGACAAACTGTGGACTATCAACACAGCAGAACTTGTCAATTAAAGAGCTAGCTCATGCATTAATGCAGGAAGGTTATGCACAGGATTCCAGTTGGGGTATGATGCTAAAATTCTGTATAGAGATAGCACTCCCATGTACTTGAATGGGAACATACCTGAAGTTCCGATGCAAAATTGTACAGTAATGTTCATAGGAGGATCTTGGAAACCTTTGCTAAATTGCACCATCATACTGGTGGAAAGGTTGGGACAATTCCAATGCCACGGATGGATGGTCCCACATTCTCTTCAGATAATGGTAAATCATCCCCATCAGAGGTTAATTGTCTCTGGAACTCAAAAAATACTTCTTCTGATGCTCTAGAAAGTACCATGTTGTATCAAATGTGTCACTTGCTTCTAAAACAAAAACTCTCCCATTTGAACTTGCCCTTGCAAGTCAGGGGTGGGGAACCATAGGCCAGTGGGCCAAATACAGCCAGGCCCAGCCTTACCACAGGACAACCCAAGGTGACAGCCTGGGTCCCAGTCTTTTGTCTACATCTAGTTTTTTGCAGGGCAGGGTGCGGGATCCACACTCCCTCCCAGTGAGGCCCCAAACACAACCACTTCTAGGACCTTATGGAGGGGACAGGAAAGGGGACACCAGGGGCCTGCATTTTATCTTCACCCTGGGTCCCGTAAATTCCAAGACTGGCCCTGAATATGGACCACAACCTTTTGTTGCTTTCCAATGTATGGATCTGGCCTATGGACCCACCCAATCCTTTCCCCTGAGCGCACATCTCAGCATTTCCCCTTTCAGTTTTCACCTTCATCTCCACATCCTTCCCTCTGATTCATTCCCCTACCCTGAGCATGCCCTTTAAGTCCCCTTTTGCATCCCAGCAAGATCCCTTAGCCCTTGTGTGGCCCACATGCTTTTACTAAATACAACAATGGCCCACAGAAGAAAAAGGTTCCCCAGCCTTGTCATACGATCTTTACAGCAGAGAGGATCAGCATTAGCATTTAGCGTGGGCATGAGTCCCATTTAAGTGAATGGAACTCATGCCCATAGTAAGTCCAAGCAGCACCTACACTGTCTGCTTGGAGGATCATGCTGATACTTTTGCCTCTCATACAAGTTCCACGCTGTGCTGAACTATCTATATTATCTGCATGTTTTTCAGGAGAAATGTGCCTCTCCCCTTGGCTCTGCCTGGAAAGCATTTGTGTCTCAAAGGGAAAACATGCATAGACAGACTCCCTCCATCCCTCAGCCTTTCTTTCTGCAAGCATGAGACACTCATAGCATGCAGGATTTATCACATGCTGCGAAGGACATTTTTTGTGGGCACCCCGGTTACATTGCTGACAGCAGAGCAGAGATCAAACCTAGTGTTGATGGAAGTCCCAGGCCTAAATCACTCCTTGATGGGAGAACAGACACCTATATTTCACAGTGCCTGCAATTCAACGACTCAAACAGGATTTTAGCACAACGTGTAATCATGGCACAAAGAAGACTACTCCCTACACTAGAATTTAGCATTATAGCTTCCTAACCATGAGCACAATTTTGGCCTTTGTTGTCAGCAATTGTTGGAATGGTTATATTCCAAGCAAAGGAATAAGATTTGATTGTGTTGCAATGCCCTCTACAGTTCAAAATTGCAATCCCTTCAGAGTTGCTTTCCAGCTTTCTTGCCACACACTGGTGTATGGTGCATAAAAGCTATGGTTGCAATAGAAAGTGTGCACTGATCCCAAGAAAGGGCGGTGTGATCATTTTAATAACATTTTTCCTCCCCAGCCATAGCCAAGTAAAGCTGACTCGTTTGTTTGTTTCCAAATGCTGTGATCTGATTAAGCTGTGAGCATGGCAAAATAATAGCCCTCTGCATGCCCCAGAATGGTGGCAGCAAGTGGGCCCCTTGTCGCGCTTCCCCTTAAAGAATGGGGCAAAGCAAGTGTGGGGCAAAAAACCCTTGCAGCAAAGTGCCCCAAGGCGGGAAGCATCAGACGCAGCAGTGAAAAAAGGAGGAACTCAGCGAGGGTTGCTGGGTCAACCCTCGCCGCATGATGCAAAAGCACTGCTGAGTGAAACGCCACCCTTGGAGCCCAGCATCTGCTCCTGCCCTAGTTTCAGGCAGGAGCTCCAGCAAGCAGCAGCTCCCAAGCAAGGCTGAGAATGTGGCCAGCTGCTTGGGACTGGGGCATCCGGGGCACCGGCGGGCACCCAGAGTTAAGCGGGGGCACCGGTCGGATCTTCTCCAGCCATCCACCGTGGGGTTCCTGCCTGCTGCGGCGGCTCTATGCTGCTGGTTGCAGGCCCAGGTAGGGTCTGAATCCCCTTCTTTTCCTTCTTCTGGTTTGGGGTAATTATTAATTAAATGTTGGTTTTTATTGTTTCTTTTTGTCCCTTTGTCCTTGGGGGGGGCTGACCTGTCCCCAGGTCATCTCTCCCCCCCTCCCCCAATGGCGAAGGGGATGACTCTGAAATGGGAGGGAGGGGGCAATAGACCTACTGTCCCACAGGACGGATGGGTGGGCTGCGGGTCCCTGATGGGGGAGGTGGCAACTGCCCAGTCAGAACTGGACTATCCGACTGCTGTGAGGCCTGAGGCACCTGGGTACAGGCCCAGGGCCCAAATGTCATGGGTGTGGCATCCCACTACACGGGAGCACAGTGCTTTGCAGGCCTCTGGGGCAGGCGGGCCCTCAGCCACAGCGAGGTCCCTGCAGGGTCACCCCCCACAGCCCCTCAGTGAGGTGGCCCCTCCACCCCACAGTCGCCAAAGGGGCTGATATCATCCCCCCAGTGGCTGGGATCAGTGGGCTCTTGTAGGGATGGGGTTGCTGCCCTTGCAGGCAGGCGGGCCCCTCCTGGCCCTGGCCCCCTATGGAATGCAACCATGAGGTGATGGCAGGGGAGCGGGGGGAAGAGGGGGGCCCCTTCCTTTTTCTCATTCCAAGGTAAGCCCCCAGGAGCTGGCGGGACTGAGCGAGGAAAACCAGGACCCTCAATGACAAGATGCTGAGGAGGTTTTTTGCAGTGAACAGAGCCCATGAGTAGGCCATCTAGGCATTGGGGAGCGGCCATTGCACCTAACAGCGCTCCAGCCACACAAAATATAAGGGAACAGGGGTGAGTGAGCCATTGAAGCTGGGTCAAGAGGGCCCTGGGGTGCACGTCCATATTGGCCTCACACTGGCAGGTAATGGGGCCCACGGGCTGTGCCATGTCACGCAGCTGACACCAGGACACCATCCCAGCAGCTCCCACGGGGGTTATGCATGGCACCTGGCTGCTTTGGGGGAGTGAGGGTGCTGTTCAGCGACTTTGGTGGTGTGGAGTGGGGGTCCCCCACTCCTTTACCAGGGATGCCGGGTGCCCAGCGTTCACTTCACCACCAGCCCATCTCCCCCCCCCCCGAACTGATGGCCGTGCCTGAGCTGCCCAGACCCCCAAGTGTTGCTGCTCCCCATCCCGGGGCCTCACTGGGGGAGGGCGCTGTCCCTCCCCCCCAGCTGGTGGGCAGGTTTCTTTGATGTGTCCGTGCCCATGGGGGAGCACCATGTGCACGCTGCTAGGGTGCGGATAATGGAGGGACAAGCATGTGGACATCCCCTACTGTGACCCAATAGGGGTTCCAGCACGTGGGGGATGACAAGAAAGAAAAGGAGCATTTCTGGCACCCAAGGGTGGTTGGACCTGGTCCAGCTGGACCACTGCCTACTCCATCCTCCAGGGGGCTCAGGTTGCTGCATACCCTGAGCAGACGTTGGTTCTCCTTAAATATGCTAGCATAGTCCGTGGGCATGTGGCCAACAAGGCTTTAGGAATAGGGAAGCCTTATTCCTGGGCTGTATTGGAATGTGCATGCCTGTGCCCTGTGGCTGGGCTGCATTAATGTAGCCAATGCCCACAGGTTGGACTGTGAGCATGTTTTACAAAAGGGGCCATCACCCCAGCCAAGGACTCCTTTTGTGCCAAGGAGCAGATAGAGAAAAGAACCAGGCACAGGCATTGCTGAGAGTACAGCCGGCTAGGCAAGTACTCCCGGGCAGCCTGCAAGTTGTGCCACTTCCTGAGCAGGTTGCGGGGACATCCACGTCACATCCTCCTGTCCCAAGTCCAAACCTTGGGCAAAAGGAAAGTACAACCCAGGAGGTTCATTCTGGAAAGCGCAACCAAAGGGGTGGCAGTTGAGGAGGAGCAGGGAAGACCCCCAATCCCAATCCAAATTGATCAGCGTGAGCTCCCCCTCCTCACCCATCCCAATTGGGCGAGGGAATACCGAGGGAGCTCACATCAGTCCACTAGGCTGCGTTTGATTCGGCTGTCGCAGGGGTTAAACAGCACGGCCATGGAGCCCAGTTGGCAAGGGGGACATGAAGTCAGTCCTCCCTACTGCTGGTACACACAGGCAGTTTGGTTTACTATTTTTTCCCGTTTTCATGGCAGTTACTATTATGATGATGATGGGCTTCTCGATCTCCCTCTTGGCTTGTGGACAGTTTAGTTCCCTTGTCAGTTGGGTGGTTCGGCAGCACGCCCGCACAGGCAGGGTTACCAAGGACCTGGATGCTTTGGGGTTATTCGGCACACCAGCACAGGCCGATGTAGTCTAGTGGTTAAAGTATTGGGATAGGATCTGGAAGACCAGAGTTCAAGTCTGCCTTAGCCCTGAAGCCAGTGTCAGTCTCAGTTTCTCATCTGTAAAATGGGAATAATAATATTTTGATGAATATAACTAACTGATGGAGACCTTCCAGCATGTAGCAGCTAGCCTCGGGACTACCCACTTGCCCGCTGGAGGACTAGGGGCCCATCCGCTGGAGTGACCTACTGGGGAATTGAACTGGAGGCAGTGATGGCCGTATCCCACTTCCTCATGGATAGACCGGGGGCCCTCTGTGTCGAGATCTAGGTTTGCCTTACTGCCAAGAGGGTTACTGCCCAGCAGTTGCGGTCCTCACATGGGAGCCTCAATTTTGTGTACAGAGTCAGTGCCACTGGAAGACCCTTTCTTTGTCCCAGCGGTAGGGGAAGCTGGCAGGAGACCCCCAGTCTTTCTGTCGCAGCCGAGTACCTGAGACATAAGGAATGGCCAGGTGATCCGAGTCTTTTTTCAAGCTATTTTAGCAGGGCTGGCTTTGGGAAAGGACCGGTTCCTGCTATAAGGGAACTACAGGCCCATTCGGAGGTGGTTGGCGCTTTCGGGTCGGGGTATGCTTTAGGAACAGGTGATGCACAACCCCTTTGACTGCCGGACTGGGTGGAATCCGGGATTACCCGTGATCTCACTTTTCTGGAGCTGTGCTCAGCTAGGATTGGCCACCGGATCCATTGAGTCAGAGAAGTCATAAGGTGTTTAGAGATGGTGCTTGCTGCATCGCTGTGCACCTTTCATTGGGCTGGCAATCCTTCTTTGGCCAAATTCATTCGCAACACCCCCTCCCCCCCGCACTCTTTGGGTGACAACCAGGCAGTGGTTCACGTCATAACGCCCTGTCTTCTAGGTCTCCCAGGGTTATGAAGCCAGTGAGGGCATCGGTGCTGACATGTCTGAACCATAATAACTTTTGTTCCTTCCCACGCATGTGCCAGGCATCGATTTGTCTCCCCAAGTACCAGTCTACTGCTATCCTCTGGGCTGCCTTAGCGTGCTTGCACCTCAACCCTTCGAGTTTGGGCCTCACTTCAGATCGGGGAAGCTAGTTGGCAGCAGTGACAGACATGCCGGTGCAAAGTATACAAGTGATAGGCCTCCTGTCTTAATCGAGCTGTGTGTTTGCTCTCTCCAGGTGCCGCCATCCCTCAAAGGTGGCTCATGTAGATCGTCGGCCATGGTCTGGTGCATTGGTTGGGCACGGCGTCAGGCACTACCCACTGGAGGACCTGGCCGGGCCTGTCAGCACGAGCAGAGACACAGTGGATGGGCCGCAATGTCATTAGGTGCCAGTAGCTACTCCCTCGATTCAGAGTGGCACAGATTGGACCTTTATCATTCTGCACTTGGAGGGGGAGGGGGAACGAGCTAGCTATAATGTCCAAGAGACCCAGCTTTACCGCATCAACAGGGTCTCTTTGTCCCTAGAGAGGAATGAATTCTATCTGCAGGCAGTGAAGGACAGGCCGATGGAAATATTGGAGGGATGAGGTTTAGGTGGGGGGTTGGGCCCATCCGATTAGCATTGGTGGTCCCTTAGAGGTAGGGTGTCAGCCGCTGCCACTCCACGACCCAGCGGCTGCGCCCACCAGCCGGAGCCGCCCCCCCCCCCCGATGGAGTCAATCCGACGTAAGGCCCATATATATATATATATATATTCATTTATGTACATCAATGTGAATATATATATATTTTTGTATATGTTTTTTAATGTCTATGCCATTTAAGTAAATATGTTGTATGCACCATTCCTATATTGACCAGCCAGTTACATTGGTTGGCTAGAGTCAGTAAATTTTTGGTTTGGTTCATATCTGAAGTGTCAGCTTTTCTCTTGTTTCCAGCAGTTTTACTGTCCTCCTTGGGACAGGGGATAAGCTCACCTACTTAGATGATATCCTGATTTACTCCTTCTCGTATGTGCAACATGTGCAACATATCCGGCAAGTGTTACAACGTCTACGTACCCACAAGCTCTACTGCAAACAAGAGAAATGTGCCTTTCACTTTACCACGGTAGAGTTCTTAGGATTCATCATCAGTCCGGCATCCAGATGGACCAAAAGAAAATCCTTGCAATCCAACAATGGTCGACCCCCAAGACGGTCAAGGCCCTCCAGCGTTTCCTCGGCAGTATAAACTATTATCATCAGTATGTGCCCCATTACGCAGAAGTCACAACCCCACTTACCCAACTCCTGAAAAAGAATCATCCCTATACTTGGGGTCCAGAACAAGAATACCGTTTTCAGTTCCTAAAGAAAGCATTCATGCAAGCACCTCTCCTTCAACACCCTGACTTCCATAAGCCATTTTTTGTTGAAGCCAATGCATCTAGTGTAGCTATCGGAGCGGTCCTGCTCCAACAGACCGCTGAAGAAAAGCCCCTTTGTGCATACTACTCCCGCCAATTGTCACCTGCGGAGAAAAATTATACCATCTTTGACCAAGAGCTTCTGGCGATCAAAGTCGCCTTTGAGACTTGGCGGTATTACTTGGAGGGAGCACAATACCCCATCACCATTACCACGGATCACAAGAATCTGACCTTTCTGCAGACCGCTCAAATTACCAACCCCCAACACGCCCTACGCAGTCCTGCACGCGCTCTCTGCTCTTCTGTTGTACCCACCCTTACTCTCCCTCGTTTCTCCTGCTCACCTAACCGCCTTTGTCCTTTCTCCCTCGCTGCCCCCCATGCCTGGAACTCCCTCCCTGCCAACATCCGCCTTGCCTCCTCCCTCCGCTCCTTCAAATCCCTCCTCAAGACCCACCTTTTCCATGCTGCCTTTCCCAATGCCCGTTAGTCTTTCCCCTCACTCTTACTGTCGGCCCTCCTCTGCTGACTGCTACTACCGACCTCTTTGTAACCAAGCCAAGCACACGCACCTGAGACCTCGCATCCGCCTGAATGTTTGTTTGTCTTCTCTCATGTCTCTCCCACTGTCCCTTCTCCCTGTCTCCCCTCCTTTGTCTTTGTCTTTTAGATTGTAAGCCACAGGCAGGGACCGCATCTAATTCTATGTTCTGTACAGCACCAGGTCATACGACTGGCGCTTTATAAATGTCTAATAATAATAATAATGATAACGCCCGCTGGATGTTATTCTTTGCCCGTTTCACTTTCTCCATACAATACCGCCTTGGACAGATGAATATCTTAGCAGACGCCCTTTCCCAGTACCATGAAGGAAAAGATACAGACATGTGTCCACGTGGCCCCATTTTGGACAGTAGAGTGTTTGCCGCCACCCTTCTTACCTTAGACCAATTACGCCAAGCCTCCTTGCGAGAACTACAGCTCACAGAGGATCCCGCATATACCATGGAGAATGGTGTAGTTAAGAAGGCCCACCAGGTCGTAGTACCCCCCCTCCTGCCACTCCCACATGCTGTGGGTCCACCATGATGCACCATTAGCCGGGCACCCCAAGACGGAGCAAACCCTGGATTTCCTCCGGCGAACCCTGGATCTCCTCCGAGAAGCTGGTCCGGAGGCTGCAGCTGGTGCAGAATGCCGCGGCCCATCTCCTTACTGGGGCGGGCCGCAGAGAGCACATGACACCTGTGCTCTGGGCTCTGCACTGTCTGCCTATAAAGCACCGGGCTAGGTTCAAGGTGCTGGTTTTGACCTTCAAGCCCTTCACAGCCTGGGTGTTGCCTATCTGTGGGATTGCCTCACTCCCCATGTGCCCGTGCGACCTCTGAGATCATCCATGGGGGCCTTTTTGGAGGTTCCCCAGGCGAGACAAGTGGCCACTGATGTGAGATCTTTTTTGGTGGCTGCCCCTGTGCTGTGGAATTCACTCCCGGAGAAGGCTCAGTTGGCCCCCACCCTCCTGTCATTTTGACGTTTGTGTAAGACCTGGCTGTTCCACCAGGCTTTTGGGTAGGGGGGTAGGGTTTGGGAGAGAGGGTGAGTTTTATGATTTGTTTTAAAATTTGTTGATTTGTTTTTAAATGTTTTATTGTTACATTTTTTTGTGTTGTTCGCCGCCTCAAGCTGCCTTTGAGCAGGAGGGGCGGGATATAAGTTTTAAATAGATAAAAAATTTCTGGTGGCCAACAATGTCCTCTGATGTGCAACAACATATCCGGGCCTGCACCACATGCACCCATACGAAAGTCCTGAGACAAGCCCCAGTCGGCCTCCTCCATCTTACCGCCACGCCCTCTGGGCCGTGGTGAAAGATCGGACTCAATTTTATACTGGAATTGCCCCCCTCCCGAGGGTACGACACCGTCTTCGTAAATGTGGATCATTTCACAAAATTAGCTCACTTCGTCACATGTAAGGGTCTTCCTACGGCACAGCGCACGGCACTCTTGTTCCTACGACATGTGGTAAAGCTCCATGAGTGGCCTGCAGAGATTGTAAGTGACCGTGGAACACAATTTGTCTCATACTTTTGGACAGTTCTCGTCAAAGCCCTTCGTGTGAAGCTGAAACTGATGACCGTGTACCACCCCCAAGCTAACAGGCAGGTAGAACAGGTCAATCAGAATTTTGAATGGTACCTATAATGTTATATTGGCTGTCTTTAAGATGATTGGTATTCCTGGCTGCCTATGGCCAAATTCACCTACAACAATGCTTTGAACGCCTCCCTTGGGAACTCCCCATTTTACATCACTTATGGCTACCATTCCCAGATGAGTTCCCCCGACCTTCCAGCGGTCGCAGTTCCTGCCGCTGGGGCTCTGGCCCAACAAATACAGCAGGTGCACGCTGTCATTAAGGTGACCTTGGAAAAAGCCCGGCAACAATACAAGCTGTATGCCAACTGGCATCAGCGGTCGGCCCCTCAACTACAACCCGGGGATCTGGTGTGGGTAGATCGCTGACATTACACCTCCAAACGGCCCTCAACGAAGCTCGACCATAAATATTTTGGACCGTTTCTGTCCTCCGGAAAGTGAACGAGGTTACATATACCCTGCAGCTTCCCCCCGGGCTTCGCATCCACCCTACCTTTCACGTTTCCCTTCTCAAACCAGCAACCCTACCCGACACTCCCGAAACTCTGACAGGTTGCCCCGACCTGGACTCATTAACTCTCGGTCCTGACTACGAAGTTCGAGCCATCCTGGATGCCAACTTCGCCATAGTAGACTTCACTACCTCATCGATTGGCAGGGGTTTGGCCCCGACGAACAATCCTGGGAGCCCGCGGCCAATGTTTACACCCCTTGGCTCCTCCATCGGCACCACCCTGACAAGTTCAGACCAGCACGGCACCTGGGGGGGGGCTTCAAGGGGGGAATACTGTCAGCCGCCTCCACTCCATGACCCAGCAGCTGTGCCCGCCGGCCAGAGTCCACCCCACCCCACCGACGGAGTCAATCCGACGCTCCTGGTTGCCCCAGCAACCCCTGACAGCGGCCCTAGCAACATGGACCTGCCCGGGCCCTCCCACGATGCAGTGGGGCCCCGTCCCCCCCTGCGTCGCTCCACACGACTGCAGGCACGTACGGGGGGTGGGGCATGTACTTTATCTGCCAGCACTGCAGGGCACACAGCACCGGTGAACAGAGCTTGTATGCCAGGAGAGACTGGCCCCCTGCTTGGAAGCTAAGTATTTGGGATTGTTGCTTGTCGTTACTGTTTCTGCTCCTTTAGTCCTGTCCCTCCCAGAGTTTAGCTCCCCTCCTTCCCCTCCTGTCGTTGTGAGTGGCCTAATGTCAGTGGGAGAAGGGAAGTTGGTCCCAGGAACGGGCTCGGGGAAGGGAACCCAGAGTGCCAAAGGCCGGAAAGTGGTGGTGTGAGACAGGGTTCACCCAGCACCACGCTCGGTGGCAGGCAAGTAGCCAAGATGCCCATCAGGATAGTAGTTGGACCTTAGATCCTACACAAGGATCAGGCCCCTATCATCATAGGGCGCTGAGCAGAGGTTACTGGGGCCCTGCCCCACCGTTCAACCACCCAAGGCCACCAATCACACCACAAGGGGAGATACGGGGGTGCAAGGTCCAACGTGCGGCTAGGAGGTCGGGGTCCCAGGGAGTCAGTGGGGAACGGAGACACGATCAAACACTCCCAAAAGAAGGAAAGATCTCCGGAGGGGAGGGGCAGATCCTCGCACTCAGACACTCACTCGCTCGCTCACACAGACACTCCACAGGGTACAAAAGGAATCATCCACTCACCAGTCATGCAGTCTCCAAGGGACTCTTTCGGTTGGGAAGGAAGGGTTCAGGGATCAGGAAGGCAGTAAACAAGTCACACAGCAAAGCTCTCAGTCCAGGGGCCAGTCTCTGATCACCGGCACCGCTTGTACTGAGGCGCCGTGCCAGGAGGTGCTGCGAGCGTTGCGGCAGCACTGACCTTTCTCCTGCATCCTGCGGGGCTTGCACAGGGGATCCCTGGGCTGGAGTCATCAGACTGGGGGGGATTCCCCTGACGTGCCAGGGTTTCCTGCTGGGGCCGCAGCGTCGGATGGCCTTGGAGTCGGCATTGTCTTTCAGCGGCCCCACAGCGAGTACCCATGGCGCCTGGAGGGGGAGCCATATGTCACACCTAAGTGTGTTTCCCTTCGTTGTATGTTGCGATACAGTTAACCCTTGCCTTCCCCCATAGAGTGTTTGTGCAGATAGAGTGCGTCTCTCCCCCCCCTTCCTGGGGTTTGCTTCCCCTTCCCCTTGGTGTGACAGTCCCCTAGCCCTTACCCCTACCCCTGGGCCCTACTCCCCTGAAACCCCTGCACCCTCCTTCACAGACCTTCCGCTCCCCCTCCGTTTTGAGTGTTGGGGTGGGTGGGAACCCCGGTCCCTTTCTAATAGCTCTGTGCCCTATGATGATAGGGGCCTGATTTCCTGGTGCGAGAGCACGTGGAAGGGCCCACACACTATCCTGACGGGCCTCCTTCGCCCCGTTTGCCTAAACAGAGCTTCCCCATGTGCGAACAGCGTGCGTGGATGGCCTCTTGTCCTCCTTTCCCCCCTCCCACTGACACAGGGGTCCAGTACTGTTGGCATAGGCTACTATAGAACTTAGATTGAAGATCAGTCATCTCCTTAAGAGATGGAGAGGTGACACCTACCGCAAAAGCAGGGTATGGCAAGTGATAGGGTAGCCTTCCCGGGAGGAGTGTCCTGTGAGGGTGGTAAGAGACAGGTACAGTCCCCAGCCTGCCGGCACCTTCCTCCTCACTCAGGTCCGGCAAGGACCCTGTCCATTTCACACATAGGATGAGGGGGAGGCGTTGTGTTTGATTAAGTGGGGGCAGGCACACGAGGGTATATCGAGCTAGCCCCCTGTGATCACGTTTAACGTGTGGATACTTGTTGTACTGGAGCCCAATCACATTAGGCAATTTCCCCACCTAATCCTGATTCGATACATAATCCTGATTTGATTAAAGAGCACAGCCGTTTTAAACCCAACTCATGGTTGTCTTGTCTCATTCAGGATGCATCGTCAAATTACCTCTTCTGTAACACTGTTGATCTTATTCTTTTCTTCCACTTGTCAGCGGCAGGCATCTTTCTCAAGAGATTTCCTCTCTTTTCAAAACATGAGAGCACAAGGGAAAATGGCTGATAAAATATTTACTAATCCTAGCAAGCAAAGAAAAATAGCATTACAATAGGGGTGTTACCACCCACTTCAAAAAGGCTGCTGACCCAGAGTACGGCACTGAAGGCCAGACACACCAGCAGATAGTGGGTGCACTGCACAGATACGGAGAAAGCCAGTGTTGCTCCCATTTTGTCTAGCAGTGGCGAGCATGGAGCATTATCATTTATTTTACTCATGTACTTACATCTGTGCCTTGCTCCACTGCTGTAAAACTTTTGAAGTATCCTAGTTTACCAGCTAGTAAATGCTAGACTTCAAAGGAATAGAAAATGGCTGCTGAATGGCAAAGTGACCTTTTATTACTCCAGCTACAGTTAGTAACCTGGATCGTGACTGAATATTTTCCTGTCTAAATAAAACAAAACAAACCTCACTCGAAGAGCCGTTTGTCAAAGGGGCTTCAATAAGGCTATGATGGATAGGAGAGCTGGTAAGAGACTGAGCTTTATTTTCTATTTCCAGTCAAATAAAAAAGGTCAGTCACAGGGGCTTATGCTCCTGTCATGAGACTCTTTAGTGGCTGTTTGTTATGCATCTGACCATCAAATCTGCATCAGTAATTCCATGCCAATTTTTTTTTTTATGTGACATTTACTTGCCTGAGAAATGGTCCACTGTGAACCAAAAGCTTGCGCAGCCTCACCAACAGAGGTTGGTCCAATAAAAGAGATAATCTGAACTAATTTGTCTCCATTCGTTACACCAACACAACAACCACCCTCTCTCTCTCTTGACTTAAAATTCAAGTCAATATTTTGGGAAATTTGATCATAAACCTATTTACTGATTAGAGATTTCTCACCCCCAAAAGTTCTGTAATGTATTGGGGAATGTGTTGAATCTGTGTAAACCTACTGACAGCTATTGCTCTCTATATTGTCATGGAGAAAGGTTCCACCCTAGATGAACTGAGGTATATTCCAACAAGGCTACTGAACTAAGGGGCTTGGTGGTGTGTGTATTATTGGAGAAAACAGACAAGAGAGTAGCCCAAATTAGCCCCTTCTGGATGGGTGGCCACCTTCCCATCTATTACATAGCTGCCAGATGTTCACTCACACCTGCCACCAACCCACCCTGCAGCCGCCACTCACAGTGTCATCCTGGTGAATGTGGAGCCTGTTGTGTGGGCGAATGCTGGATGATGCAGGTGAACATGTGCCCATGTGACTGCCTCCTGTCTCTTAGGGTGCACGAAGCCTCCATATTCATGCAGGTCTGCCAGTACTATAGAGTGAAGGGGCAATAAAATACCAACGGTGATAAGTGAAAGGTGATGCACACAGGGAAAAATAATCCTTTACATACATGATGTTAGGTTTTGATCTGGGTGTAACCACTCAGGAGAAGGCTCTTGGAGTCATTGCAGATAGTTCCTTGAAGACATCGGCTTAGTGTGTGGCGGCAGTCAAAAAGGTAAACTGAATGCTAGGCATTATTGCAAGGTGAATAGAGAATAAGAGGGAAAATATCATAATGCCACTGTATAAATCTTTGGTATAGCCCCACCTTGAATACTGTGTGCATTTCTGGTTGCCCTGTCTCAGGAAAGATAGAATATAATTTCCAATATAATAGAATTGGAAAAAGTTCAGAGAAGGGCAACAAGGATGATAGAATGGATGGATCAACTTCCATATGATGAGAGGCTCAACAGGTTAGGGCTGTTTAGCTTGGAGAAGCGGAAATTAAAGAAGGATATGACTGAAGTTTCTAAAATCATGAGTGGTGTGGAAAAACTAAATAGGGAACTGTTGTTTGCCCTCCCTCACAATAAGAGAATAGGGGACACTCTCTGGGGTTAAATGGCAGCAGATTTAAAAGAAACAAAAAGAAGTCCTTTTTCACTCAGCCAACAAATACAGTTGTGGAACTTGTTGCCGAAGGAGGTAGTGAAAGCCAGCACCATAACTAGCTTCAAATGGAAACTAGATACATTCTTAGATGATATAGCCATAAATGCTTACTAAGTTGGGGTTTAAGCCGTTGGTTACCAGTAGTTGGGAGTGGTTAGCAGGAGATGGGTCATGCCTCCATGACCTGTGCTTGTGCTTCTTTCACGCTACTGTAGCTGTCACTGTCACCAGGGCTCGATGGACCATGGGTCGGACCCAGTATGGCACTTCTTATGTTCTTAAATGCAATGGATATCTGCAGTTCCCAAGTTCAGACAAAATAATAGAAGCTTGAGTTGGCCTCCTTAGACATCAAAGACAGGGTACAGTGGAGATTTAGTAGCAGAGACATATTCACTCACCTCCATAAAACTTCTGTTGTTCTTGTTTTATCTCAGTGCATGGGAGTCTATGAACTGAAAGTATCTAAACCTGACACTAGTTTTCTGAACAATTTACAAAACCAGAAGACACTCTAAAAAGAACTGGAAAGATAGTAATATTATTGAAATGTGTTAATTAAACCATCCTGTTTAAAAAACTGAAGTTATCAAGCACTTGATGCTAAGAGTTCCTTTTCTCTGCCTCTATACACTTGCAGGACAATAGGCAATCAATCTGAAGTTTGTAGTTATTCCTTCGGTGCTAGAATGAAAACATAGCACAGATTAAATGATTTAGCAGGGAAAGGTGTAACATCTCAGCGCTCTTCCCAGAATTCCCCACTTGCCTCTTTTTGTCATTATTGTAAGACTTGGCTGTTACACTGGGCCTTTGGCAAGGGTGATGGGGGGGAGGGGTTTTTGTTTTGATTCTGTGGCACCCCCTTTTGCTATTTTGCTTGATCATTTAGTGATTATTTATAGTTTTTTTATAGTTTTATGTTTTTAAAATATGTTATACTTGTAAGCCACCTCGAGCTACTAAAAATATTGTAATAAATAAATAAATTAAATAAAAGTGACATGGCAGAAGAGAAAATGGAAGGCATTTACAAGAGAAGGCCTTAGAAGCGTAGAACATCCAGTACCATAGTCAGTAAACTTCACTGAAATGTCTCCCTTTTTGCCAGCGTTTGGGGGATATTTTGGAAGCAGATGGGGTAGAAGATATTGAACTCAAAAGTGACAGGACCCAGGTCTTGAACCCACACTTCCAGGGGGTTCTAGAACAGTGTCTGGCTCCATGGTACCTCCATGGTACCACCATGGCTGTTTGGTTCCTCCTGGTCCTGGGTGTTTTGATCCTCCTACACTATAGCCCTTGCCATACCCCTTCCAGCTTGTCCTAGCCCTTGCCACTTCTCCCAACTTCCTGGTTGACTGCAAGACAGGATATAAACATGACTGGTGGCAACAGGAAGATGGGCAAAACAATTCCTCTATGCTTACAACTGTTGCTCTGGTCCTTGTTCCCAACTACTGTCCTGCTTTGCTAGTAAAGTAGGCTATCGTGTCCGATAGCCCGTTTTACTTACCGCAGTCCACAGTGGCAGTGGGGGCTGGGTGTCATAGCAGCTGCCATGGTTGCCCATCAGCTGGGGGGTGGGCCACTCTGCGCAGTGTGTGGGTGGGGTCTGGTAGACTCATGTCCATCCATCTCCTCGCCACCATCACTTCTGTTTGGCGGCCAGGCCAATTCCCAGCCGGAGTGACAACTCCCACTACCACTCAAAGTAGTCCATGGTGGCAGTGGGAGCCATCACGTTAGAAAACACCCTTGCTCTCTACAGCTGAATTTAAAACAGAAGTTCTTGCTATTTAATCTATCTGATGACCAGCAGAGGAGGTGGGACAGGAAAGTCATTAATGAAAACCAAATAAACCATCCAGGATTTTTTATTATCAATTATATTATGATTATGATTTATTATGCCTTTTGTTTCCAACTCCAAAATGGCCAATATAGAACTTTTCCTGGTCTTTCATATTTTGGGGTGCACACTCCTGCTAGGAACATTTCCTAGGACTCTACCCCTCATTGAATTTAATTGCTACACACACACACACACACACACACACACACACACACACACACACAAATTAAGCCCTGCTCATCAGTTCTCCCTGGGCATTAGTGAACTTCCAATAAGGTAGCTACAAGGTCAGCTCTGCTAGCCCTGAAGCAACTGTGCATAACATCCATTCAACCCCAGTCTGCCTCCCCTACTGAACACTGGGGAAGTCTTCCTTTGGCCAAATAATGGAGACAAATGTAAGTGGTGGCAGAGGACTATGCTGACTGCATCTCACTAGCTGAACTTTACTGTTGTATAAATTCCAACTCCCACTCACTCCATTTTTGTTTGAGGGAAATATAGCTAACTGTGAATCAAAAGTTGTTTCTCACTCGTCTCAGTGAAAAAGACTGTCAATCTTCCGGCTGAGTAGCAGGAGTGAGTGTGGGGCCTCTGGGTGAAAACAGACATGACGCTAACTACCCTTTAACCACCTTTCGTGGTCATTTATGCATATTTCAGGGCTGCATAGGGCACCAATACAGCCCTGCAACATGCATAAATAACCACCAAGGGTGGTTAAAGGGTGGTTAGCGTCATGTTTGTTTTCACCCTACGTTACAAAAACTCAAATCAAGGTTTTCTTTCAAATGTACTGATACTATAAGTGCAGGGGAGGAAATTTAGAAATCAAACAGAAACCTACACAGTGGAGATCCATCTGTCTGCACTCAGTGCTGAACATTCCCTGGTTCAGAAGTGTTTTGACATTGTACAGTGTGCTGTTTGAATGCCCATAAACCTGCAGGAGTGTAATCAGATTTATATACACCTGTCCTGTCAGGATAAAGGCAGTACACCAGTTTTATGAGCAGGCTACATGTTTTAAGCTTGCATCAAGGAAAATATATTGGTGCCCACACCTGTACCACCTTTTCTCCTGTGCAGGAGACATGGATATCATGTAACAGAGGGCTTTTTTTCCTTCAGCCAGGAGACCATCAAAAGTTTAATAACAGAAATTATTATCATGTTCAATTGGAAAGATGCCTCAACTCCCCCCACCAAATCTTATTTAATAGCTCACAGATGGATGATTAATTATAAATATGAAAGAGTTGCCAACAAAAATAGAATAGCAGGATCTTTTCTTGAATGTGGAGGGTTTATATATATATATATATTACATCCAGGAGGAAATTATATATATATATATATATATATATATATATATATATATATATATATAGGAGTCTCTTGTTTTATTATTATATTATATTAATTATTATTTATTAATTATTATTAATATTATTTATTATTTTATTATTTATATATATATATTACATGCAGGAGGAAATTATATATATATATATATATATATATATATATATATATATATATATATGGGAGTCTCTTGTTTTATTATTATATTATATTAATTATTATTTATTAATTATTATTAATATTATTTATTATTTTATTATTTATTTGTCTATACAGGATGCAGTTCATGACTATACAGGATGCAGAATAAAGACAGCCCTCCAAAGTCCACATTTTGAGGACTTTCCAGGCCCTGACCCTGCAAAAACTTACACTTATTTAACTTTAGTCCCTTGAGTAGAATTCAGTATATTTGCCTGCAGAGCCATGACCTAAGAGTCAGGAAAGCAGGAAAGCAGGGCTGGAGAGTTTGCAGGATCAGGGGCAGAGAGTCAGTGCGCAGAATAAGGGCCAGACATCAGAGACGGGATGGGGATAAACACAGAAACACAGATACCAGGACAGACAGTTAGAAGTGCTGGAACATAAGATTAAGAAGGCAGACTGAAAGACTGGCAACAGGCAAGATAGAGCAGATGGGCAGGCAAAGCAGATTCAAGGAGAGTGGTCAGAGCAGATCCAGAACAAGGTTCAGAGCAGAGCCAGTCCAGAGAGCAAAAAATCAGGGTGAGGAAGAGGAGAATGGATAGGATACAGCAGCCAGCAAAACACAAAGCACGTCTCAGAGAAAGCTGGAAGGAAGGAACCAACGATCCACCCAGCTTCATATGCACTGGCAGACCATCAACCAGAAAGCTGGGGCATGGAACAAAGCAGAATCTGGCCTAGTGGAAGAGTGCAGCCTGGCCCTCATGCACAGGATTGTCCTGATAGAAGTCCTGGGCCTTGGCTGGAATGTAGTAATATCACTGAGGGATTAACCTCTCTTCACTGGCTCCCCCTTCCTGAACGTATCCTGTTTAAACTCCTTGTTTTCACATTCAAAACACTCCACAACCAAACTCCCCCTTACCTCTCGGACCTAATCTCCCTACGCCCTCCTGCACGCACTCTCCGCTCTTCCTCTGTCCCCTCCCTCACTCTCCCTCATTTCTCCTGCTCACCTAATCGCCTTTGACCCTTCTCCCTCGCTGCCCCCCATGCCTGGAACTCCCTCCCACATCTGCCTTGCCTCCTCCCTCCGCTCCTTCAAATCCTTCCTCAAGACCTACCTTTTCCTCACCGCCTTTCCCAATGCCTGCTAGTCGTTACCACACACCTACTGTCTGCCCTCCTCTGCAGACTGCTGCAACCAACCTGATTGTAACCAAGCCAAGCATACGTACCTGAGTCTTCGCATCCGCTCGAATGTTTGTCTGTCCTCTCCCCTGTCTCTCCCTCTGTCCCCTCTCCCTGTCTCCCCTTCCTTGTCATTTAGATTGTAAGCCACAGGCAGGGACCATGTCTATTTCTATGTTCTGTACAGCACCAGGTCTCACAACTGGCGCTATATAAATGTTTATAATAATAATAATAATAACAACAACCACCACCACCATTGGGGTCAGGGTGCTGGTATAAGCCCTGGGTCCTTACGCTAAAAAACCAATGAAAGAGATGAGATTATCTCTGGAGTAAGTGGTTTGTGGATCATGTATTAATATCTCTTAAGATTAATAGTGGTATACATTTTGGAAGTATGTAGTCAGGAGGATGAAAACAGCAAATCATGGAGAATGAAGCTGTTCCTCCCTAATATTAGGGGCATGAAGGGGTGTCTTTAGACATAACGTTGTTTCTGTAACATGGGTGTCCTACCATTACAGCGTTTAGACATACCGTTAACACAGTGTTCACCCCAAACACTGATTAAACTGTCAAGACCTGGCAGTTGTTCACTTTCACTGTTTGGGGTGAACACTGTGTTGATGGTATGATTGTCTAAACACTGTAATGGTAGGACACTGTGTTACAGAACACTGAACAACGTTGTCTAAAGACACCCATAGTGGTCAGTTTTCTTATCAAAGACAACCTATTCCAGACTGGATGGGCAATTTTGATTTCTTGTCAAATCAAAAGATTTCCCCTTTCAGGATAAATAAAACCCAGACAAAAGGCACAACTAGTTTCCCCCCCACTCTTCTATGGTTTCTCCTCTGGTTGCAAGTATCACAAGACATAAATGGAATGAGGCTTTGGGAATTAATAGGACAGAATTCCAATGGAAGTTATCAATTCAAGATATCAGAATGTCCACAATTGATATTAGATTGCATCTTATACAACAAAAAAATATTTTTTGCCTACATTGGACTTCTTCTAAACTCAAGAAGTTAAATTTATTACCAACTGATGTGTTGGAGATGTAATGTACTGCAGACATCACTTGGTCACATGTTTTGGGCATGTCCTGTTTCTAACCCTTTTAGATTTACTATGATCTTAGATACAGCTAGACCATCAGCAAGTATGTGCATTCTGGGTTATGTGCCTAAAAAGCTTAAAATGAATTATTTCCAAATTTCTTTTCTACAGTGGGCTTTGTTAATTGCACACAGGATAGTTTTACTCCATTGGAAAATAAACCTCTCCAAAAATTGAAATTTGGTATAATGACATGGACATCTAGCTTCAATAGAGAGAATTATGAGTACATTGTAGTACAATTTACATTGTACATTGTATCTACAGTGTACAACGTACAATGAAGTACATTGGTGTAATCCAGGACTCGTACATTTCATAGATGTGACCATTCAGAAAAATGTATGTGCAATTTGGAAATAATGTTTGGAATATTTTGGAAATTAGTATAATCCTAGAGCAAGCAAAAAATTAGTTGGCTGTTTGTTGTATCTTTGTACACTCCATTCCCCCCATTTTCCTTCCCCCACTTTTTATAACCCGCCCATATGTTATTATTATTATTATTATTAACAAACATTTATATAGCGTCAGCAGTGTACCTGGCACTTTACAAAGTAATAAAATAGACACGGTCCCTGCCCCTAGGGCTTACAATCTGAGAGACAGGAGCTGTGGGAGAGACTTAGGAAGGGGAACAGAGGGAGAGACAAGGGGTCTAACATTCATGAAGATGCGAGGTCTCAAGTGCACGTACTTGGCTATACAATACGAATTGTATAAGAGTATAATGTTGATGATTGTGTGGCTACATTGTTGTTGATTGTTATTTGTTTTATTTTCTTCTCTTCTACTTATGTGTAATTGCAATAGCATATGTGTTTGTTACAAATTAAATGAATTTATTTATTTTTTATTTAAAAAAGAAAGAAAGAATCACAGGGCTAGAAGGGATCTTAAATCCAGTCCACGGCACTGAGTCACCATTTAAAACTGCCCCAACAGATGACACCACCTGCTGAAAAGTAGAGCCTATAATAAAACCTGCCACCAGCAGAGCTTGGGGATGAAAAGAGAGCACCAATGTCTGAAATAACCGGGTGTTTTTAGGCAAGCGCCTCCCCATCCATCATGCATTTTGTACGGCTGCATAGGGCGCCAATGGGGCCCTGCAATATGCATGATGGGTGGGTGATGGGTAGGGAGGTGCTTGTCTCAAAACACCCTCAGTGAACGATTCTGTAAAATAATAGAATCAAGTCAACACCTTCACGGATGGAAGGGACATCAGGGGTCATCTGGTCCCCAAAATATATCTATATAACTTAGACGAGACGGAGCTATACCAATCTTCACTAGCTAACTTTCTTCAAGAAATTTCCATGTTTTCATGGCAGCAAATGTGTAAAAAGGACTGACAATCTATTGGAACATCCTCATTTACCTTTTAAAGTCCCAGGTGTATTTTTTGAAACAATCATATTTTTTAAATTTAATTAACTTCCAATAAAACAGCTATAACTACAAACAATAACATACCTTCTACCATGAAAACCCTCACTCCTTCAACATACACACACAAACCCCAAGAAAGCTCCAGGCATTTGTAGAAAAAGAAATAACCAAATACCTCGAAATATTTAATTTTCTATGACGGAAATGAGAAACAGGTGTAATTAAACTAGCACTTTTTAAATTAAGTGACCCCTCTTGACCAGCCATCTGTGAATAATTCAGATTTCCCCCCCACCCCGCCCCCATTATTACTATAAAATTAAAACTAGGCCATATAAATGGCTAGCTCCTCTTTAACTATCTTTAAGCACCAGTGATATATATTTTCCACCAGTTAAAATCCTTAATGATACCAAAAATCTGTCAAGCATAACTCCCCCAATTCATTTGCCTGAAACCATCAATATTTTATCATGCACTTGCAGTTGGCTTTAATTTAACAGTCCAGGTTACTAATCAAACAAAACACCCAAGTCATTAAAAGTTAGCGTGCCATTTAGAAAGTGCATTTCACGTTTATTAAAATATCTTTCATGGAGCCATTAGAAGGCTAAAGTTTTAATTACAATCAGATATTTAGTTCTACTTCAGTTATGCTTTTGGCACTCTTTTGCAACTGCCTTGATTAATCTTCCGGACAGAGCTCATCCATTACCTCCTGAAATTATTTTCCTCTTAACGTCTTCATAATTCATCTCTTTTTTTCCCCTCCAAACATGTAAAATGTATTAAAAAGGTGTGTACAATACCTGCCTGAAAGATAAGTCATTAGAAAGATTCCATTTCAAATGCAATTTATTCTCAAAAGTACCAAATCGCTATAATTCAAACAGATGTGTTGAAATTGAAATGTAGCTTCCCTTGTCTTTGTTGTCATTTTAACTATTTTCCTACAGATGGGAGACTAATAGGAGGCTCCCCCCCCCCCAGTTTTTGAAATATGACATTAAGTCGAGTTTTTCTTGGTAATTCTGAGGACACCTTGAACTCACATATGCCTCCTGTCAATGCAAATCTCTCTTTGCTTTCCTCCTGGATGTAATAGTCATATTGAAATATATTTCACCAATGTGCAGCATCAAGACTATTTTGATGACTGTTTTCTGCCCATCTAACCAAATAATAGTACACACACACACACCACACATACTAATTAAAATACTCCCGATTCCAATGGCACTCCCACCTGAAGTCAAAGTAGTTTCTTATATCTTCAACTTTGATTTTCTACATGCCTGAGGAAGGGCCCCATGCAGCCTGAAAAAGCTTGCAGTTTCTCACCAACAATAGTTGGTCCAATAAATCCTATCATATGAGCTACTTTGTCTCCGTCGCTTACATTGGACCAATGTGGCAACCATCCTCTCACTTATATCTTCAATGTAACTCCAGGGTTCTTTCTAAACAGAAAGAAAAACAGGAAAGAAGAGGGAGGAAGCAGATTTGCAAAAAGAAATTATCTGTTCTTGGCCCTCTCCTCTTCTCGATCTATACCTCATCCTTAGGCAAACTCATTGCCTCCCATGGCTTCCAATACCACCTCTATGCTGATGACACTCAACTCTCTCTCTCTACTCCCTCTCTCTCTCCCTCTGTTCAAGCTCGTCTCATCAACTGTCTCTCTGACATCTCTACCTGGATGTCTCAACGTCAACTCAAACTCAACATGGCTAAAACTGAACTCCTTATCTTCCCCCCTCATCCTTCCTCTCCTTCCTCACTGTC
Source organism: Sphenodon punctatus (assembly GCA_003113815.1). Classification (NCBI taxonomy): domain Eukaryota; kingdom Metazoa; phylum Chordata; class Lepidosauria; order Sphenodontia; family Sphenodontidae; genus Sphenodon; species Sphenodon punctatus. The sequence continues at coordinate 1,954,651 of QEPC01008443.1, read as the reverse complement.
AATAACTATTGATGGAGTCACCATCCTGCCTGTCCCCCAAGCCCGTAGCCTAGGCTTCATCTTTGACTCACCCCTTTCTTTTAAACCCTACATTGACTCTGTTGCTAAATCCTGTCGCTTCTCCCTCCATAACATTGCTAAGATTCGCCCTTTTCTCTCTGTCTCGTCTGCCAAAACTCTTGTTCATGCTCTGGTCATCTCTCGCCTCGATTACTGTAACCTCCTTCTCACTGGCCTTCCCCGGTCTCACCTTTCTCCCCTCATCTCTGTCCAAAACTCTGCTGCCAGGGTCATCTACCTCGCCAGTCGCTTCGACCATGTGCAGCCCCTCCTCTCTTCGCTTCACTGGCTTCCCCTTCCTGAACGAATCCTGCACAAGCTCCTAGTCTTCACCTATAAAGCTCTTCACAACCTTGCTCCCCCCTACCTCTCTGCACTTATCGCCCTCCATACTCCAGCCCGTGCACTTCGCTCCTCCTCTGTCCCTTCTCTCACCCTTCCACGCCTTCCCTGCTCCCCTAAGCGCCTTCGTCCCTTCTCACTTGCTGCCCCCCATGCCTGGAACTCCCTCCCTGTCCACATCCGCCTTGCCCCCTCCCTTCATACCTTCAAATCTCTCCTTAAAACTCACCTCTTTCGCTCTGCTCTGTCTGACTCTTTATCCTGCTGAGCCACTATTCCTATACCTACGATCGGTTTACCCTTATCCTTGCAACATGGACCTGCCTGCTGTCATTCTCATCGTAACCAAGCCAAGTACGTGCACTTGAGACCTCGCATCTTCATGAATGTTAGACCCCTTGTCTCTCCCTCTGTTCCCCTTCCTAAGTCTCTCCCCCAGCTCCTGTCTCTCAGATTGTAAGCCCTAGGGGCAGGGACCGTGTCTATTTTATTACTTTGTAAAGTGCCAGGTACACTGCTTGTGCTATATAAATGTTTGTTAATAATAATAATAATAATAATAATAATAATCTGCCACCTCCAAAACAAACATGAACCTTTTTTTTTTTCAGGCTGGGATTGGAGACAGATCTCAATCAAACCCTAACTAACTAACACTTCCAAACTCTGCGAATGGCAATTTGGCATTTACTCGACTGTACATTAGACAGTTAGGCATCTACTCACGAATGTGCTCACTTGCCGGGGCTCTACAGATGGGAGACCCTAACCCTAACCCTAACTCATCTTAGAAATCACATTTTCTAAAGCCATCATTGAAAATCTGGCCAATGTGAGTATCAGCCAAGTTTTCATCTTTCAGTGGAAGCCCCTACTGCAATCCTATCTGTGGATTGAACAGGATCCAATTAGATTCCTCTCAACAACTTCATTTTTGACAGCACTAGCACTTATACATCTCTCCCCATCCATCCAACCTCCTCCCAAATGCCTTGGGTCGCTTTCCAAAAGTTCTTGAAAGGTCTTAGTTACCTTGGGTTCCCTACTCCAGCAGCCTCTATTATTAACATTTCCTTTTCTTGACTCCCAGACCCATGGTCTTCAAGACTTTCTTTGGTTCTCTCTATTATTACCCTACTGGGAGACTGGTTTCCACATGCAAGCTCCTTGGAGATCCTACAATCTCGTTCCCCAGGATCAAGAAGTGTAGTCCAGCACGTGAGCTATGCATGGCTTCTCTGCTGCTGTTTATTTTCATGGACTCGCACGCCCATTGTCAGGCTTGCACTCCCCTTCTTCCTCTCCCTCCCCCCCACCCCAAGGGATCATCGGGTGAAAACAGACATGATGCTAACCACCCTTTAACCACCCTTGGTGGTTATTTATGCATGTTTCAGGGCTGTATTGGTGCCCTATGCAACCCTGCAACATGCATAAATAACCACCAAGGGTGGTTAAAGGGTGGTTAGCGTCATGTCTGTTTTCACCCATCATCTTTCTAGATCTCTTGAGTGATTGGAATGCGACAGCAGGAGAACACCCAGCAAAGGGTAGACAGGCTACTAGAGTCAGCAGACAGCATTAACAGGGGCACAATGGGTAGAGTGGCTCAGTTAACACTCCGATGTCAATTTCAGCCGACAGACAGAGCACTCAGTCAGTGAGCGCTCTGTCTGGAGTCCCAGAAGGGACAAACAGGGACTGAACGCATGCAGGGCGGCTGAGCGTTCAGTCCAAGCGCACCGCTGGGAAATGAAATTTCCCGCTTATGGCAGCTTTGCATTGAGCCCTATGGGCTCAATGCAAAGTCTCACCTGGGCGTTCAGTGGAGGCACTCGGCGGCGAGATGTGCTGCGGCACGCATGTTCAACTGAGTCACTTCAAGTATGCGCGCCGCAGCACATCTCGCTGCCAAGTGCCTCCACTGAACGTTGAACTGCCTGGTGCCTGCCTGCCCTGCCCTGCCCTGCCCTGCTCGGTGAGTAAATGCAGGGGGCACTTGGGGAGAGAGACTGGTGGCCTGGGGAGAGACTGGGGAAGGGGGGGGTGAGTAAACGCGGGG
>QEPC01008443.1:1938127-1951369 GCA_003113815.1 Sphenodon punctatus | reverse complement strand
GTGATTCAATTGAGGTTTTGAAATCATGAGATGTAACAGTTAGTCTGGTGATCTTATGGGTGTTCAAAATGCTAGAAATGTGATGTTTGTGATAAAATTGAGGTTTTGAAATCGTGAGATGTAACTGTTAGTCTGATGATCTGCCTGCTTTTAAACCTGACAGAGGAGGTTTCCTGCCTAACTGAAATTGCTGGATTATGTAATGTAATGTCCATCCAATGTTAACCCTGGGAACTCCTTGCTGTTGGCTGGGTTATGCCCTGGCTCCGCCTACTGTATCCCTGGCTCCGCCCCTAGACTAAGCTCCACCCCTAGGCTAAGCTCCAGTCCTAGGCCCGCTGGCCTTACTGCCCCAGTGCCCCTCCAACATCAAAACCCACCAGCCGCCCCTGATCTGGCCCATAGACCCAGTCCCTATTTCTAAGCACTGGGGCTGTTTTTACACAATCATAAATCTGGAGCAAATGCCTCTAAATCCGGAATTAAGTGTTTGTGTAAACAGTTATTCTGCAGTAAATAAGTACAGATTCTGGTTTTAATCTGGAGTTATTGATCCTCGTTCTCGAGGATTTATTTACTCCATGCTAAATAAGTCTGGAACAGAGAACATGTAAACACTTATCCCAGCCTGGAGCCCACACCTGCCATAGAGAACTGCTTAGGGCTTATTCCGGATTAGTGCTTATTCCGGAATATTAATGATCGTGTAAACAGTAATCCCAGAATGACAACTCCAGAATGACAAATCTAGACTTACAGCTACTTCAGAATAGTGTGCATGTGTAAAAACAGCCTAAAACAGTGAGCTCAGGGGAAAGGGAACAGAGGGGAGGGCCATGCATTCAAGAATAGGGGATGAAGTCATGATCTGGATCCTCCTCGCTCTTTCTTTCCTGCCCAGAGAATGCCCTTTAGGTACTCCTGCCCTAACTCCTAGCCAGCCAGTGGAGCTTGTACTAATTTTCAAAGTGACCCAAAGGAGGGGGGAAAAGTCCCCATCCCTGTACTAAACAATGGTATTCAAGTCTTTCATTGGTACCCAGATTGCATGAGTTACAAGGGAAAAGAACTTAACTAGGGAGTGGCCAAAGCCCAGGTTCAGACCAGGTGCTGGGGCTGCACTCGCAGAGCTGTCCACTCTCACAATCCTGCCATGGATCTGATGAATTTAGTGTTTACCTTAAAGCCCCAGCTGCTGAAATCATGGGAAACATGAGCTTGCATTTTACAAAGGGGGTTTCTAGCCCTCCTGGCATCAGAGAAAGCTGGAAAAGGCAATTATAGGGCCCAGGGAAACACCAGAAATTGTGAGGCTCATAAAAGTAATTTAACTTGATTTTTAAGCCAATCTTGTGATGAGAAAGAAGGGAAAACAGGAGTCAGACTCATCATTTTTTTTATAGAATCATGGGACTGTAAGGAACCTCAAGAGTCATCTAGTCCCACTGAAACAGGATTCACCATACCCAAACTGCCCAACAGATGAATCCATCAACAGAAGAATAGAGCTTAGAGATGAGGAGTGATCAGGGCACTTCCAGAACTGAAATAACAGAGGTTGGCAACCCTGCATTTCCCAGAGCTGGAACTCACTGCAACATTTAAGTCCTGCCTCTAAATACCATGCACTTCTAAGGTCACTTGCCCACATTACTGGAGCCGGCAAACGTACACCGAGCTCCACACGTGGTTGCGGGGCTGAAAGCATCATCAGCCACAGCCAGTGGCCCAGTGCCTGGGCTCAAAATCCAAACCTGGCATTCGGAGGGGAAAAAAGCTGATGATGCTTTCAGCCCCACACCCACGTGTGGAGCTCAGTGTAAGTTTCCCAGCAGGGAGATTCTCCATGGGGAGAATCGCCAGCCCCAGTAACGTGGGTAAACGGTCTAAAATGCAGATGAGTAAAAGCTAATGTCACTGTGCATTATAGTCTAGGCTAGAGAGAGTGTAGTTGCCATGTTGGTCCCAAATGTAAGAGATAGAGACAATGTAATTCAGATGGTATGTCTTATTGGACCAACCTCTGTTGGTGAGAGTATGCAAGCTTTCAGGCCTGACAAGGCCCTTCTTCGGGCATGTAAAAAGTCAGAACTATCGGATACATCATAGACAAGACAGCTGCAAGAAAAGGAACGGCTGAAAATAGGTTGTGAGAAAATTACTGATAGCACAGCACCATCTCGTGTCTTCTGCAAGAATAGCGACTTCAAGTAGAAAATGAGAGAAAGAGTTCTTAAAATCATCCTTGAAGAGATTTGAACTTTCTAAAACTGCAGCTCACAACAAATGGGCCCATCATCTAAATTTCGGGAGAATGGTCAGTGCGCACTCCCAGGTCCACCCATCCTCCACGCATCTCTGGCCCCAGCACAAACAAGGCTTTCGGCAATAAGCCAGAGCACCCCATGTGGGGATGGGGTGGGCAGTGCGTGGGGGGTGGGGGGAGGCTGCTCACATAAGACACCACACACACACACGGTGCCCACACACCCGCCCCATGCAACGACCACGGACACACATCCCCGCCCACCCATCTCGTCTAAAAACACCCACTGCCTTTACATGAACTTAAACGAAGAACGAACAGCAATTAATGCTGGAGCTGAACTAATAGTAACATTAAAGTGACCTGGGTTTTTTATGCAAGAACAGTCTTGTTTTTAACATCTCTAGGAAATTTAGAACCTTGAACAGATCAATGTCTTCTGCCATTATTCACGTACTTCTGCCACTCCTTGCCTTCAGAAAAGGGTGCTGTTTTGGAAAGGCATCTTCTTGAGTTCTAGACCACATTGAGAGCAGCCAAATCAGGGGGTCTAGGAAGAGACTGGCAATGATGCCAGCTCAGGAAGCAAAGGGTATTTTTACACGAGACACCCCCATGGATGGACATAGGGGACCATTTGTGTAAACTTGGTGCGTGGGGGTACACAGTTCCGTGACCCACACACTACCCACACCGCCCATGCATGGAGCACTCCAGAAAAAGCTGGAGTGCCCCATGCGGGGACAGGGTGGCCGGTGTGGAGACAGGCCAGCCACGCGTGTGGCCGCTCATTTGAAGCACACACACACACACACACACACACAATGCCCCCGCACACACTCCACACACCAACCATAGACCTCCCCTCCTCCCCCAGTGCATCTTGTGTAAAAACACCCAAAGGGGGCTGGCTGTGAATGCAGGTAGCGGGATGCAAGCACTGACAGTGTGAAAGTGACACGAGTCCCTTTGTGCAAGACATAAAGGGTGCTTCAGAACGGCTTTATTCACATAAGCAATTGACAAGAGGTTACTACACTACAACTCCTGTAAACATAAAGGACTACTGACTCTTATCACCTACTTGTGTGATCAAAATGTGTTTGCAGACAAGATGCTACCGCGCATGGCCACCCAGGAGCCATGCAGCCAACCGCCCGTCTGAAGGTGTTCCCATGAGCCATGGAACATCCATGCATGGCCACTCACAGTGTAATGCCGGGAAATCCGGGGTGCTCTATGTGAGGTCAGTCAAATGTATGGTGGCTGCTTCTATGGCTGGGGTAGCCACGATGGGAGCTGCCCATTTGAAGTGCCCCCTACCAGGGTCAGTCTTAGGACTTGTGGGGCCCAGGGTGAAGATAAAATGCGGGGTCCCTAGTGGCCCCTCCCCCTTGGGATCAAACTCTGTGGTGCCCTGAAGGTGGTCATGTTTGGGGCCCCACTGAGAGGAAGTGGTGCCCCCACAACCCGTCCTGGTGAAAATAGAGGCCACTGTGGGGGCCCTCAGAAAGAGTGGGGCCCGGGGCAGCCTCCCCAGGTCACCCTGTGGTAAGGCCGGCCCTGCCCCCCACTCACTCCACTTGCATGGGTGCTCCGCGGCAGTGGCACTTGGTGGCCATGGACGCACACACCCTCAAATCGCTCTGCATGTTTAAAAATACTCGAAGTCTCACCCCGCCCCCACATCCAAGTATTGTCTCCTCCATTTGTTTTATTTCTGAAGTGTCAAAGCTTGATACAGCAATAGGGCATGGGGAACTACAGCAAACAGACCAGGCTGACTTAGAACAACAAAGGTTCTGTGGAAGACGAGGTTGCCTAGGACTTCAGAGAGATGTGAAAATCCAAACTGCCACCACAGAAGATAGACTCCATTTCAGATATGGTTTAAGTCCAGTTGTCTGACTAATGGAGTCAGTTATGTGCAGCAAATCAAACCAGTGAAACAAACCGATTAGTCCGAGTCTAGAGCATTGGAAAGCAAATCAGTTAGAAAAGAAGGGGGAAATAAGTACCTTTGGGTAAATGAATTCTGAACAGGAGATTGGGCCTTTTGGAGGCAGTACTATTTTATTCTGAGGTTGTTTTTTAAAAAATGTGTCCAACTAGACTAATATCTCATTGAACTAGAGGATTTATCTAAAACGGGAGAAGTAGCCTGAAATGACTGAAGACAAATATGAAGCAGCCTTGCAAAATTCTAATCATGTGTTTGCCTGCAGCAAGATTTTATTTTTTGACAGGTGTGTGAAACATCATTAGTAATTTTCATTATTGTCCCTCCTGCTAAGGGGAAGCAAACAAAAGCAAGAAAAGCAGAAAAGCAGTTTTCATTCATGCAAAGCCAACATGATATTTGCTACCCATCACCCCGAGCACTGTCCTGGTGTGTTACATCCCTAATTGAGAGGTGCAATGTCTACACTAATGCCTACCCTATCCTGAGAGTGGATAGGAAGAGGATTTCCCCCACCCCCCACCTCTGACCTCCTCCCCTTTCCTGCTGCAACAAGGCTTCCACTGGGGAGGGGGAGTAACAGTAACAGCAAGGTGAGGAAGAGGACCCCAAAGCTAGAGTTCCCTCCTTCCACTGTCTCTGGGGTGCCCCGCTCTCGCTGTGCAATCATTGCTCCTGACGCTGACACTTCTCCTGTCCCTCCTTCTCCCTGCTGCCAGACATTGCCTTGTCCCTAACAAGGGCATCACTGTTGGGCACAAGGTATCATCAGCAATGGGAGAGGAGAGGTAGGGAAAGGGAGAATGGTTGTGAAGTGTTGCTTTCTGCCAAATTAGGGATGAGGTCCCCAGGCAGGCAGAAATCATTGCCTGTCAGTGGGAAGAAGGAAGAGTGCAAGGGAGAGGGAGCATGTGATGGAGAGGGAGTGAGAGGCTACACTTGGGGGCGGGAGGGGAGGTAGGCAGGGCCCAAGGAGTCTCTATGGCCCTGGAAGATCTTGGGACCCTTCACTTAATTTCCCCCTCTCATTTTGCTCCCCTACTTTAATATCTTGCCCCTTCTGGTTGCAAAATCTCTTAGGCAGGAACATGGTTATTTTTTGCTTGCTCAGTTGGTCCCGGTTGTGGCCTTTTAGTCACTACTGAAATGTAAACAATAACCACGGATTGTGTGTCGGATAGCAAAGGGCAAGTTCCCCAGGAAGCAATCCATCTCTACCTGCTTAATTTGAACACTGGGGAAAACCAGAACAAAAGGCATATGTTGATGATTCAACATGAGTTCCTCAAGCTGTAGTTCAGAGAAGTGGGACACATGCTGGTAGATCTCTGACAGGGGGTTGATGGTGGCATACTGATTGTGATCATGCTCTTTCCGTACAACTACTAGAAAGCTAGCATTTTCTTAAATATTTTCCTAGTGTTACTTTTCCCATGCAGGCAACAGCTGTACAAATCATGAGGATGTGTGACAAGGGAGGAGATCTGAGGGGAAATAAATATGGGAGGCTTCTACACCACAGCCTCTCTCCTAAACCTCTTTTCATACATGGGACACAAATAGGAATAGAGTAGTATCCAAAACTTCTCTAGGTTTCCAGGAGGTATTGGGTGCAATCCTAATTCATTCAGGTGCTCAAGAGGATTGTGCATGCATATGTTTTATGTTATATGGGGTTGTCAATGCCTCCCATTAGGAGGATGGTGGATGGCCTCAAAATTGCAGTCGTCTGACTCCTGCTCAAGAAACCATCTTGAGCAGAAAGCATCACTTGACATTGACTTCCCTGCCATCCAGTGGCGGCTCGTGGGGTAGTGGGAGGTGCCAGCCCAGAGGTGGGAGGGGGCCAACGGTAGGCGGAGCTAACCCAACAGTAGGCTGAGCCAGCCCTAAAATTGCACACTTACATGATCATCATCAATGGAATAGAACATGCACATAAGGAATAAAACATACACACAAGGATAGCAGTTTTAGTAAACAACAGAGCCAAATGAGTCCAGTGTGCATGGGGGCAAACAGGACTTGTCCTTCTTAGAGTGTAAGAAGGTGCAATCTATATTGGGCATTGATGGTCTCCACCTGATGCTGGATTTTTCAGGGGATAGTTTGAGGGTCCTGCTTGTATACCGTGCGCCTACCTGTATGGCAACCTCCCCACATGCTCTAGCGGAGTTGGTGTCGAGGGTGGTGTTGTGGTCCCCGAAGACAGTAGTCTTGGGGGACTTCAACATCCACGCCGACCTTAGAGGGGCAGAGCATGAGTTCATTGCCACCATGGCAACTATTTATTATTTATTTATTTACATTTTTTAGTCACTCCCTCATGCCATGGCATCTCGAGACGACTTACAAAGGCAAAGTATCAACAATAAACATTTAAAAATAGAAAGAACAATATTATTTTAAAACTCTATAAAACACATTTCTGCCCCTCCCCCCCCACTACCCCATCCTCCCATCATCCCTTCCAAAGGCCTGGGTGAACAGCCAGGTCTTACAGGCTCAGCAAAAAGCCAACAGACCTGGGGCAAGGCGGGCTTCCTCCGGAAGGAAGTTCCAGAGTCACGGCACAGCCACCGAGAACGCCTCTCCATTGTGGCCCCCCGTTTTACACGGGGCACCTCCAGGAAGGCGCCCCCGGCAGACTGATGGGGTCATCCTGGGGCATGGAGGGCGAAACGATCCCATGAGGGATAGGCCCTAATTTGGGCCTATCCCAAATTGTTAGTGGCCCGACACACCAGGGGGGACATACCTTGTACCTTATATTTTGCTTGGACCTTGGTGGGGGATTTTTCTGCGGTTCCCATGTCATGGGCGGATCATTACCTCTTGCAGACTTCTTTCCCGACACACGTCTCTGGGGGAAATACCCTCTGATCTTGACGGCCATCTCATCAATGACCTCACTGAACTATGGAACACCTTGCTGATGGATACCATTGATCGGACAGCTCCGAGGCTTCCACTTCCCAGGCAGCGGCATCGTAGGCCCCCCTGGTTTTTAGAGGGACTGCGGATGCTGATGCAGGAGAGGCGGCGGTTGGAGCGACGGTGGCGTCATTCGCATGCTGAAGCTGACAGATTGCGGCACAGAGCTAGTTTACGAGCCTATGCTGTGGCTGTGCAGGCAACAAAGAAGGAGTTCTTTGCTGCCCTCATAGCATTCACAAGATCCCATCCGGCAGAGCTATTCCTAGTGGTGTGTGGTCTGGTCTGTCCAGCCTCCCTCCGTTTGGAAGTGGAGTCATCTCGGGCCCACTGTGACATGTTTGTGGATTATTTTGCAGATAAAATCACTCAGATTCACCTCGGTTTTGATGCTGCACTTTTGACAGTGGGGATACCAGAGGTTATGGAAGCCCCATCTTGTCCAATGTTGTGGGATCAGTTTCAGTTGGTGACCCCTGCTTATGCAGAGGATATTCTTGGGGCAGTTAGGGCTACTACCCATTGCGAATTAGATCCATGCCCATCCTGGCTGGTTAAGGCCTGCCAGAAGACTGTGGGCCCGTTGCTGGCTAGGGTGGTCAACACCTCCCTCAGGAAGGGCAGGGTGCCAGGCTGCCTCAAAAAGGCAGTGGTGCGGCCCCTGCTCAAGAAACTATCACTTGACTCCCTTGCCAGCTATCGGCCAGTATCCAACTGTCCCTTTTTAGGGAAGGTTATTGAACAGGTGGTGGCCCGGCAGGTACAGGAGCATCTGAATCGTATTGGTTTCCTTGATCTCTCGGAGTCTGGATTTCGCCCATGTTATGGCACTGAGACTGCGCTTGTGGCACTGGTCGATGACCTGTGCTGAGAATTAGATCAGGGTCGTTCGGCCTTGTTGGTTCTATTAGATCTGTTGGCGACTTTTGATACCGTTGACCATGAGATGTTGGTGACGCGCCCGTGGGACCGGGCCGGGGTAAGCAGCACAGTTCTTGACTGGTACCGCTCCTTCCTGGCCGTTAGAACTCAGCGAGTGGTGCTCGGTGATTATTTTTCATCATACCAAGACCTGTTCTGGGCAAAGCTCAGGGTAGCCTCAGAAACTGGCAATTTCAGACTCTTTTGGACCTTAATGAGATCATTTGGGGGGACTAGATGTATTACTAAAGCCTCTAATCTTGGGCCAAAGGACTGGAACCCCTTTTTTGAAGAGTTGCTGTTTGACAAAGAGTATGATGACTAGGATATATTTGACGGGAGGTGGGAGTGTAATGCAAAGGATGTAGTGACTAAGGATTGCCCGGGCTTCCCTGTTAAGGTAGCAGAAGAAGAAATAATCCAAGCTATAAGCAGCGTGAAGGCCAATAAGGCGCCAGGGTACGATTTTGTGTGCCCTGAAGTCTTTAAAGTTATTCCAGAATGGTGGGCGCCGATACTGTCAAGGGTTTTCTCGTATATAAATTTGACAAAATCCATTCCTAAGGAATGGGGCACCAGTATAATCGTTCCCCTGTTCAAAAAGGAAAATCCAAACGACCCTGCCTGTTATAGGCCAATCTCTTTGCTCCCAATCCTGGGCAAGCTGTATGGAAAAACTCTCCTGAGTAGGCTGGATATTTGGGCCAGAGAGCATGATTTAGTGCCAAGAGTCCAATTTGGGTTTTGAGCCAGCTGCTCAGTAATGGACAGCTGTTTCATACTGGCACATTTGATCCATAAATATGTGTTCATCCGCCGGACTCAACTTTTCCTGGCATTTGTGGATTATAAAAAAGCTTTCGATTCTGTCCCACAGAGGAATCTGTGGGACAAGCTGGCCCAAATGGGCATCGACAAGAGCTTGCTGGCCCTGATAATCCAGTCGCGCTCAGGTAATGTTGCAAGGATCCAGGTGCCACCGAGCAGCAGGCTTACAAAGCCTATAAGAGTAAATAAGGAAGTACGCCAGGGCTGCTTACTTGCTCCACTATTATTTAATTTGTATACAAGTGACCTGAATGGATTATTGTTGAAGCTGGACCATTGTGCACCAAAAATTAAGTCCTGCCCTTTACCTGTTCTCCAGTATGCGGATGATACCCTACTTCTATCCCAAACCAGAAGAGGACTAAAGGCATTGTTAGACACTTGTGGAGAGTACTGTGTTAGCAAAGGGCTGGAGATAAACCTCGACAAAACAAAGATCATGAGGGTGGGGAAAAGGACAAAAAAATATAAATGGACTCTGCAGGGACAGCCTTTGGAACAAGTGAGCTCTTTCTGCTATTTGGGGGGGATATTTAGTGGGAACGGAACATGGAAGGAACATATCCATCACTCTGTGGGGAAAGTAAAGGCCTCCTCTAGGGCAATCCTAGCGATGGCAAGACATTCCATAGCGGTTACTACCTCCAGGATTCTGAAGGTATATGAAATAAAAATCCGGTCGGCCTTATTATATGGCCAAGAAATCGTTCCAGAGGAAAAAGTTACAGGGCTAGAGATAGCCCAAAATAAATTCCTTAGGCAGCTAGTGGGGGTCCCCCAAGCAGTACCAGGCTGTGTTATGAGGGCAGAGACCGGTATGGTCTCAATTGTCTCCCTAAAAAGGCAGGCATTAGTAAACCTGTGGCTACATCTCCTTTGCCAAGATGATAAGGCACTACCACGTCTGTGCCTTATGGAGATGTTGGAGAACACTGGTGGGGCGGTGTATCCATGGCTTGGCTCCCTTCTAAAGTTTTTAGCCAAGGCCAGACTCTCTGTGCAGGCAGTGTGGCAACTATCCCCAGCACAACAAAAAAAGGCTGGTAAGGGAACGGCTACTGGATATAGGCAGGCAGGAGGACATGGCGGCCTTGGTGGGCTGCGCCATGGTATGGCCGAGTCAAAGATTTTTTTGGCCTAGAGGCATATTTGGATGCATTAAATTCCCGGGGGCTGTGTAGGAACTATGCCAGGGTTCGGCTTCAGCTCATTGAAATAAATAAGACCACTGGGCAGGGACCTAAGTCCAATAACAAGAATGTGTTCAATGGCAGGACTACAGTCAATTGCAGAAAACAGATGTACCATAACAGCTAGTCCAGATTAGAGAAATTTCTAATACCTTACTTAAGGTGCAATTCAAGCAGCATTACAATATCTGAAATGCACAGCCAGCATAGGTCACAATTGAAATGCACAGAAAATGCTGCAAAACCCAACAGGATTATGTGAAATCATAAATGGCACACCATAAATGCTGTATAGAGTTTTATAGCCTCTGATATAGCACTTTAGAAATCCTCCCTAGTTCAATCAGAGTGGAGCTATGCATTTATGAGATATTAGAGGGCTCATGTCATTTTTGGGCTCACCAGGGGCTCATGTCATTTTTGGTTTTCATTTTTGTTACTTAAATCTGTTGTTTTTGTTTTCATAAATATCAAAATTTTGTTTTCATTTTTGTTTTCATTTTCATTTTCCATTGGTTTCAATGGAAAACTCATCTTTGGCTATAACTTTTTTATTTTACATTATGTTTTACTGAAACATGGAGGGATTGTACTTCCTATGGAAGGAATTAAGTGTACCAAATTCCAAAAAGATTGGATAAAGGAATCCAATTTTATAAGCAGTTGAATTATATTATTTTGCAAAAATCTTCATATACATTCTTAGTTGTAACTTCTTTGCCTCACATTTAATGTAGATGAAACTTGGCAAGTTTACACCCCTTCTCATATTTACTATCTCTGTCAAACTTCAGAAGTATTGGGTAAAGGGTTCTGGTGGTGCAAGCAATTCATTTATAAACGTATGTCTGACTGTAACATCATTGTAGTCCAATAGAGCTGTGTATCATACATTCATGATCACCTCTGCCAAATATCAGAAATATGGGTCCCAATTTTATATGCCTGCACAGCATATGCAGAGAAGGAGCCTATGCCAGGGATTCTCTTATGTGTTGCTGTCGTATAAGATCGGTTTGTGTTGCCAATTGGCCAGCAGAAATGTCAACTAAATATCCTCATTCTGTGCTGTGACCATCTGATCATCTCTACCCTACTTGTTACTGGGAAGTTGGAAGCATCTGTTTAGGAAAGAGCCAATAGAGATTCTCTTATGTCCTCTGTCACCATGCTGCAGGATGTGATTGTGATGATAATTGGCCAGCCTGGATGTGTAAACTATGTATTCCTGATTTCTGGGATGCTATCCCCAAAGTCCCAGTTATATCCCTTCTATGCCCACCTGAGGGCCACCCCCTATGCCCGCCTCAAAGCCACTACCGATTGGTCCTGTAAAGCTGGAAGCATGCAGTAATTGGCCAGTGAATGTGTTTGTCAGTCTTTTGGGTTGCTCCACATCCTCACTCCTACAGCCTCCCTCCCCCTGCCATGCCAGGTGCCTGCCTCTGACTGGCACTGCATGTGCTGCTATTTATCTGAATAATGGTCTTCAAGGGGACAATTTCAATTGCTTATAAAATTGAGTCCCTTTATTAAATTGTCCTGTATTTTGGCATAGATGACAGTAAAGGTGTTGCGATATATTCCTGGTAAATGTCTTGTAAACAGGATGGAATATACAAATGTTACAGCTGGAAATGTAGTTTCATGTTAAAGACTTATACCATCAGAACCCTTCATCCAATCTTTCTAAAAACTGGCAGGGATGTTAAGCTTGTAGAGGAACATAATATTCGCAGGTTTCATGTAATTTGGATGGAAGACAAAGAAGCTGTAGACATGAATGTTTATGGAGCTTTTCTTAAATCACAACATCCAATTGCTTCTAAAATCAGTTTCCTTTACCTATGAGTTTTGAAAATTGGTACACATAATTCTCTCCATTGGTGGTACAACTTCCCTAAGTTTCATTAGAATTGAATTAGAAAAAGAAAAGATATATTCGGAAATATGTTTTTCAGTGTTTTCCCTTTATTTCAAAAACAAAATGTTGTTTTCATTTCTATTTTCATTATTATTATTATTTACCATTTTCATTATTGCAATAGCAATAATGAAAAGGACAATTTTCTTTATTTTTGCTGTAATAATGAAAATGACATGCACACCCCTATATGCTCCTTCCCACACCCATCCCAATATGCCTTCTGTGCCATCCCCCCGAGAACCTGGTCTGCCCCTCAGTTTGGGAACCACTATGGGGAAAGTCTACATCTAACACCTTTCATTACTTTTGGATGGCATACACAATCAGCAAGCCAGCATGAATAAAAGACTGCAGCAGCAATAAGAATGGACAAAACAGAAATCTACACCAACCTGTACTCAAGATACAACACAACACATCTTTCCTAAAGATTACAATGAATACATTAACTAGTTTTCATATGTATAAGCCTCTTGACAGTTGACACACCCTAATTCCTGATGTCTTAAAGTGGGCAGTAGCTACAGTATGTAACTGCTAGAAGGTTATTTCTTCCAGGTGAAAAGCACATTGACAGACATTTTGCTGAAAGTTTTGGAAGTCACTTTTTTATTAAAGTGAATTAATAGAAGGTTTATATTAAGCAAATTAAAATGCCATAGGTTACCATTTTCAGAATTCATTACTGTCATGAAAATAGAACAGTATCATGGGGTAGATTTTCAGTAGCAAAAGTGGCATGTAAGCACCTATCTCCCATTGAAAATCAGTGGAAATTAGGTTCCTGGATGTCATTTTACCTTTGAAAAACAACCAAAATAAGGCTCATTTTCCCTCTTATAGTATTTAATGAGAGCAGACCTGGGTTGTCTTAAACTCCCTTGATCCAAACAAAGAATGTCCTTAGGAATATTTAAATATTAGATTACCTGTTTGAATTTGAACTATAATTTTATTGAAGTGCCCAGGCAGTCCCAGTTGAGTCCTTGCAAGCTAAAATAAGCTCTGCTAAAGTAGACCAAAATTTTTTTCCCCTCCTTTTCCATTCTGCCCACACCCAATCCCACTCCCTGGGCCCCCATTCTGCCCACCCACATTCCCCTCCAAGAGCCATTCTACCTACACCCAGGCTTCCATTCTGTCCACACACACACTCATCCAATTCCACCCCAAGCCCCCATTCTACACCCCCCCATGGCTCCCATTCTCACACACA
>QEPC01008443.1:1918485-1933708 GCA_003113815.1 Sphenodon punctatus | reverse complement strand
CTTGGGGGGGTCAGTGCCCCGAATGCCCTGCAAGGGGAGCCGCGCCTGGATGTCACACAGCTCTCTCTCTCTTTTTCATCTGACCCAGGCCCTACAGTCTCAGTGCTTATGCCTAGCTGCCTTTGGGGATTGGGTGCTTATGCCTAGCTGCCTCTTCCCCCCACCACCCTGCATGTGGGCAAGCTGATTGAAGTTGAATCCAGACAAGCCCAAGGTGATGACTGGCCAGCCTTGTGACCTGGGGGATACAGAGACACCTGTCACTGATGGGGTCCAGCCTCCTTTGGTCACTCAGGTTCAAAGCTCAGGGGTACTCTTGAATCCATTGCTGCACCTGGATCATCAGGTTGCAGTAGCGACCAGGAGAGCTTATCACCAGCTCCACCTTGTGAGAAGGCTGCAGTCTTTTTTATCAGAGTTGGAGCTGGTAACTTCAAGGGAAGACCAATGCAATGCACTGTACAGAAGCTGCAGTTGGTGCAGAACACGGTGGTCCACCTTCCGTCGAGGGTGGGTCACCCTGAGCACATTACACCAGTGCTCCAGAGTCTGCACTGGCTACAAATAGCTTTCCAGACACAATTCAAGTTGATGGTTTTGGCTAAAAGCCCTTACAAGCCCAGGTCCTAAATATCTGAAAGACCACCTCTTCCTTCATGTCCCACTGCAGCCTCTGAGGTCAGTTGGGAGCATCCTTTTGCAGGTACCATCTGTCCATTAAGTTTTTACAACAAGGGCATGCAAAGAAGTATTCTCAGTGGCTGCCCCACAATTATGAAATTATTTTCCCTTGGAGGTTTGTTTAAGCCTGAGCCTGCTCATCTTCCAGAGGCAATGCAAGATTTTTCCATTTGGCCAGGTGTTTGGGTTTGGGGAGTTGCAGGATAGGGGATCTTATTTGATTCTACTTGGGCTTCTTTGTTTATTTTAATATATATGGGGAATAGGGATTTTATTTGGTTGTATTGGCATATTTTTATTTTATGTATTGTAACTTTTCTGAATCTTAAGGGAAGGGCAGGATTAAAAAAATGAATAAATAAATAAATAAAGTTGCATGCCAGAGTGCTGCACTAGACTTAGGTGAGTGACAAATCCTTGACACAACAAGGGGCTTCATTGCCCATTTTCACTTCTACCACTTGTGCCCAGAGTGAGGCCCTCACTCTGGGCAGCATTCAGCCCAGGCGCCAAACAAGAGTGACAGCAGCCCAAGGAGGGGGTAGGGAGATGCACTGATGTGTGAGGCCTATGAGGTTACCATGGCTGCCTGGAAGCGCTGCAGACCCAGGCCGGGGTAAAAGTAAGTGGACCATCAAATGTGATGGCCCGTTTTACCCTGGTGTCCGTTTCGCGGGCCGTGGCAGTGCTTAGCCTGGGCTGATCCATGGGGATGGTCCCAAGGATTAGCCAGGCTGAGCACCGCCATGCCATGGGCAAACCCTGGCAGCTGCATTCAGCTGTGACAACAGCACGGATTTCCACGCTTGGCAAAGCATTTGAGAACACCCAGCATAGTCTCTCCACATGGTCAGCAGGTCAGTATACTCTGACCACTCGTAAGTATACCCAAGGAAAGAGGTGCAACAGGCATGCAGGCAGCAGCCCAATGACCAGTTATGCTGCATAATGATACTTCTAACTCTGAGTGAGGATTTGGCACTCACTTAAATCTAGCACAAAAGTTCAGCGCACAACCCCCTTGTGTACCTGGATGAATAAGGATGTATCCATTGGCCATGATTAGGGTTACTATTTTGTCATGGGGTCACAGAGGTCACGTTTTTAGTGACCTTTGCCCTCCCAACAGGACCTCCCAGAGCGGTGCAGCCTGATGATGTCATTCGGCTGCATCACTTTGGGAGTCCCTGCTGGGAGGGGCCAGGAAGCGGCCAGAGAAGGAGCAGCTGAACTAAGCACTGAAAGAAGCTGCCACCGCTGCTTTATTCATTTACCAGGCTGGGGAGCGGGGAGGCAAGTCCTGACAGCCCTCCCTACCCAATACAGCCTGGGAGTGGGGGGAGGGGAGAGCAAGCCAGCCCTGCTGCACCTGCAACTGCCAGGTGGGCGGCTGGCCAGCCACAGTGCCCTAAGGGATTTACTCTGTAGGGGGGTGGAATTAGAGCCTGCTCCAACTGTGATTTTTTCATTTTTTGCCACAACCTCAGCATGATTTTTGTTAAAAAAAAAATTTAAATGACAGAATCGTAGCCCTAGCCATGATCTACTAACCATTTGCTCCGAAGTAGTCCCTTGAAGTCCATAGGGCTTCAACAGAACTACTCTGGAGTAAGGTTGGTGGGTCATGGCCATAATTTTTATATGTGGTCAAGATTTTGCTATTCATCTGTCTATATTTTATTATAACATTAATCTATCCAGTTATTAACTATATATATATTTCTTTGTGGTCCTTGTGCTCTACATTCTTAGCCTGGTTTCGGGGGGGGGGGGGGGGTTAGACTGGTTCACATGGCAAGGGCTTGCAGGGAGGGGGGGGGGCTTAAATGATTATGCTGTCTGTGTGTATCCCTTCCCCTCCCTTAATAATTTTTGATCCCACTCAGCCAAATTTGGTAGAGAAGGAGCAGGAACAAGGAAAGTAAGGGACCCAAATTTTGTAGCAATGGGTGCATCTGGAGGGGAGATATGGGTCCCCTTCATAGCTGAGAAATCCCACTGATTTACACGGAGCATTGTCCTCCGATTAGGAAGCTGGAATCCATTAGTTCTGGTGCTTGCTACATGGGAATACTTGTTTAACCATTAGTGAAAGAAAGAAAATGGTCAATTCACTGGGAACCAAAATGGAAACCAGCAATACAAGGAAAATGATTTTCAGGGTCAGTAGTAAGGACCCATTGCTCCAGACAATAACATGTTGAAAGCTTGCAACTGGTGAAGACCCTACTAAAGAAGAACAACTACATTCTGGGCCAGTCAATGGTGCAGGGAAGATGTATAGACCAGTGAGCCTGCAGTTACAGGAGAAGAGGATTGGAGAAATGGATCTTGGAGTCAGCAGTGACATGTGAGCACCAGACATGCTCATTCCTCCTGTTCCAATAGATACATAATCCACTAAATTCACACTGATCGTAGAGACCTTTCTGCTAGTGATTACTTAATTTGGATTCTCTGCACTGAACCATATATAAAAGTAGGCATAAATAAAAAGCGTAGATGTTGCAACATCTCCCCCCCCTGCCCCCTCCCCCAATGGATAGGGGCAAGAATGCTTTGGGTACTTAGGAGGCAAGTACATTGGTAAAATATTTGGACTGACTAACCTACAAAAAATTGAAAGTTGCAATGACAACAACAGATGACATAAATCAATTGGTATTTTCACACGGACGCAGGAGCGCACAACCCTTGAGCAAGTCTAGGGGTGCACCCCCACATTCACCCACTTGCAACCATACCTGGGTCAATTTTAAATGGGGTCCATAGTCCGACCATGTGGCACCCCAACCCCACACCATAGCGTTGCAGTCACCTCGCCCACAACAGTGTGTCATTGCTGGGGCAATCCCCAGCCAAGAGCAGACGGATAGCAGCCCCGCCTCTAGCCCACGGTGCGCCAAAGCTGGCCTGCCCACTCTGTTGCCGGTGCTCTGGGATGTTCCAGAGCAACCCCAGAGCAGAGACAGCCTGGCATGCCTCTGCTCTGCCTACACATCTGGTGGCCACCTTTAAACTGATGGCCCACCTAGCAGTGAGGCGGGGTAGCTGTCCATGTGAAGACACTCATTGAAACAGGGCCTTCATGTCGTTGGACTTTTACAGTTTAATTGGACAAGGCACCAGGTAACACACAATGGGAACAATTCTGTGAGTGTGTGAGAAACATAGATCAGGTACTTTCCTTTATCTATTTCTAACGTCTATGATTTCAGCAATAGTATTGCAAAGCTGTTCCACTTGGAATGACTGTAAGAAAATGGTTGCAGCACATCCAGTATTCAGACTACATGTGGGTAAAATGTGTATTTCAGAGAATGGGGTGATGGACTGCCAGCAGGCAGCCTGACAAATTGGATAATTTAATCCCAGTAAATATCTACTCCTGTCTGATGACTCTTATTTTGGGCTTCTGAACAGTAGGGGACTCGAGCTGAAGGATTCCACTAAATTAAGGCTACTGAAAGATTTTGTATAAGAGTCACAGAAGATATTATTTTTAAAGGTCAGAGAGCTGTCTAAGAACTTACAAGAAAGTTAAAGCAGACTGCAGAGAGAGAGAGAGAGACAGAGAGAGAGAGAGAACTGAAGAAAGCAAAATCAGCCAGCCGCAGAGGTCAAGAAGTGATGAGACAAAGGAGCTTGAGCAGGAAGAAGTTTGCAACAGAAGAAACCTTAAGTCATTTAGTTGGTTTGAGGCAAGAAAGAAGGAAATAACTTGATCACTTTTACTTAGTCTTTAGCTTCGTGGATGATGAAGACATAGGGTGTCTTTAGTCATAACGCTGTTCAGTGTTCTACTGTTACAGTGTTTAGACATACCATCAACACAGTGTCCACCCCAAACACTGGAAGTGAACAACTGCCAGGTCTTGACAGTTTAATCAGTGCTTGGGGTGAACACTGCGTTGACCGTATGTCTAAACACTGTAACGGTAGGGCACTGTGTTTCAGAATACTGAACAACGTTATGTTTAAAGACACCCATAATGGAAGGTTGAGTATAGGTTAATTCTAGAAGCCATGTTTTAACGCTTAGGGATGGGCGAATGCGGTTCGGAAGTTCGGAATTCAGACCGAACTCGACCAGTTTGGTCGACCGAACTGAACTTGATTTTCGAACCGAACTTCTAAACTCTGCTCTGTTCACTCATCCCTAAAAGATAATATTCCATTTAGTTCAATGGGGTTTGAATTTCCGAACTTTGTTCGGAAGTTCGGACCGAACTCAAATAGTTCGGTCGACTGAACCAAACTTCCGAACTGAACCAACACTGCTCTGTTCCCTCCCTCTTTACTTTCAAATTCCTCCTTTAAACTATCAGCTGTACATCCTAGATTATATGCCACCTTGGGAAGGGACTGTCTCTAATTATAATTGTTTAGTGCCAGGTATATTACTGGTGTTATTCAAATAATACTTCATCATCATCATCATGGATCACATTTTGCTCCTGTTAAAAAAAATTAAGCAGTCACCCTATCTTTCTTCATTCTGGTTAACTACAGCATTCCAGCAACAGTAGCACAGAGAGGGTAAATAATCGTTCCCTATTTACATTTCCCACACTAATGATTTTATAAACTTCTGTCAGATCCCCTCTCAGTCATATCTTCTCCAAGCTGAAGAGCCATAACCTATCAAGCCTCTACTCATACGGAAGCCGTTCCATACCCTTGATCATTTTTGTTGCCATTCTCTGTACCTTTTCTAGTTCTACTATGTCTTTTTTGAGATGGGGCAACCAGACCTTCACACAATACTCCAGTTGCGGTCATATCATTGATCTATATAGAGGCATTATGATATTTTCAGTTTTATTCTCTAATGATTTCCAAATGATTCCTAACATTCTGTTTGCTTTTTTGACCGCTGCCACACTGAGCTGAAGATTTCAATGTATTCTCCACAATGACTCCAAGATCCCTTTCCTGAGTGGTAACTCCTAATTTAGAACCTAGCATTGTATACATATAATTTGGGTTATTTTTCCCTATATGCATCACTTTGCACTTGTTCACATTAAATTTAATCTGTCATTTGGATGCCCAGTCACCCAGTCTTGCAAGATCCTCCTGCAATTCTTCACAGTCCGCTTGGGTTTTAACTACCTTGAATAACTGTGTCATCTTCAGATCTGATCACCTCACTCTTTTCTCCAGATCATTAATGAATATATTAAACAACACCAGTCCTAGTACAGATCCCTGGGGCGCTCCACTAGTTACTTCTCTCCACTGTGATAACTGACCTACTCTTTGCTTCTTATCTTTTAACCTTACATGTAATTTTTGAAATTGTATTTTGTATTTTTAGTTTACTTTGTTTGTTTGTTATATGCTGCTTTGTTGAGGACCAATGGTCAAACAATAAATATTTACTTACTTACACTTATCTTTTAACCAGTTGCCAATCCACGATAGGACATGGTCTCTTATCCCATGACTGTTTAATTTTCTCAAGAGTCTCCCATGAGGGACCTTATTGAATGCCTTCTGAAAGTCCAGATACACTATATCAACCGGCTTATCCCTAGCCACATGCTTATTTACATCCTCAAAGAATTCCAATAGATTACTGAGGCATGACTTACCTTGGCTAAATCCATGTTGGCTCTTTCCCATTAAACTATGTTTATCAATAAGCTCAATAATTTTGTTCTTAACTGTTTCCACCAGTTTGCCCAGCACTGACGTCAGGCTCACCAGTGTGTAGTTTCTAGGATCATCTCTGGAGCCCTTTTTAAATATTGGCGTTACATTTGCCACCCTCCAGTCCTCTGGTATCATAGCAGATTTAAGTGATAGGTTACAAATTACTAATAGTAGGTCTGTAACTTCATATTTAAGTTCCTTCAGAACTCTGGGATGAATACTATCTGGTCCTGGTGATTTGATACTATTCAGTTTGTCAATAGTTCTGAAACAGCACATTGTGCCAGTAGAGTTGTCATTTTTTATCCCATGCCTGTCACCTCACAAGACATCTTTGTAAGAAGTAAATGACCTCTTGCATCAACAGATGCAGAACTCAAAGGATGTTTTTAAATGAGCAAGGCAAGCAGCAGGAGTGCACGGAGAGCAATTCTAACAGGCTGCTCCCAGTTTGGCTACTGCAGTCACAGAGGCAGCCACCACACACTCCCCCTGACACGGACCATGTGGGAAGGGGAAGCGCATCGGGCTGGCCTTTTCAAGTGACATGTTCTGAACATGAGCTTAAGGAAACCCAGGCTCCCCAGCACTCCTGGCCAGTTCTTGTGACTTGTAAAAGCCACTCCTCCCATCCACAGTACCTATGAGTGGCGAACCTGTCTGCTGGCATGGCTAGCTGCTACCGTTCATATGGGCAGGGGCTCCGTGGGCAGGGGCCCACTGTCACACATCCATTTGGCCTGACCTTATGGAGCACATCGGATTTCCTGGTAGTGCTCTGAGAGTCACACTGCAGTGGCTGTGAGTGGGTGTTCTGGGGCTCACAGGAGCGCACATCTGGCCACTCCCCCTTCAGATGGGCTATTGGATCCATGGCTCCTGGGTGGCCATGTTGGGTAGCATCTTGTTTGAAGACACTCCAAAGTGTGCCCAAAGCAAGGGGTATCCCAAAGCAGCTCAGTATCAGATTTGGTACAGTAAGTCCTATAAAATCCAGTAAGAAAACTTCTGACCCACTAGGACCATACAGTAGAATCTGTAGGGACAAAGGGCATAAGAATAGGCAGGTCTTCTGACAGGTCTGTCCATAACTATCCATGACAGGGTGTCTTGCATCTGCCATGGCACATGAGGTACCGTCCATGGCACTTCTTATCTTCCAAACAAAAGAAACTTTGTTTTGCTTCCAACACAGAAATTAACATCTACCCCTACCTCATCCCCCTGTGCCAGAACAGCTCTTTAAACACAGTCTTGGAAATGGAAGAGTGTACCCAGCCATAAAGCACAGATCTTAATTCAAAAGTCACACTAAATATAGAGAAGGAACAGATCCCAATTCTGGGGACTGGTCCAACTCTATCTGGAAACAAGATAAACTAATGCATTATCCCACGTGTGAAGTAACAGGTCTGTGATCCCAAAAGCTTGATGATGATGTGCTATATGGTATAATATGCTTCTCGGCGACACCACATTTAATTCTAACAATTGTTATAAGAAAATCTCCAGTCCCTTAAAAAGTAGAGTACTGTGTAAAGGGATACAGTGCCCACAGCATGCTTTTACAATCCAATGCAACCACTTCAAACCGAGTATATTACAGAACGTATGTATTAGCTGCACTTTGGGCATGTGTTATTGTTGCACTCTCACACTAGTTTTCCTTTTGGCATGTGTTAGAATTCTGAATTACTGCATTCATGAATGCAAGTAACCACTAACACTGGAATAACTCTAACAAGTTCGATGCAAGCTCCTCCACAGAGCTCTGCAAATGTCCCTGCGCCCCAGCCAAACCCCTGCTGCTCCTGAGCAGAGGCTGCCAATTTCATACAACTTCCTGCTGCTGCTGCAGTGACCTTTCAGAGATGTTCCAATTGAAGTGAATTACAGAATAGTTCACCAGGTCTCAAACATTCAGTGAGAAGAAAGCACAGTTGTATGGGTTTCTCAGGCTGGAGGAAAATGCTATTACATACCTGCCCTGCTGGAAGCCAGCCCCTCAGTTCTTTTTAGCAACAGGACCTCCTAGCTTCAATCCCACTCAGGAAGTAGACAGTGCTTTTTTGATTGATAACGCCTGTATAAATAAAAACAAAAGTAGGATTTTTTTTTCTTTTGTCTAGTCCTTTCTGTGTGTGTTGTTTTGCTCCCTTATTGTCTTCATCAATGTTAGCATTCTGTCACTTAATCAAAGATGTGTTGTGTCTCAAGTGGGACCCTAGGAGGTCACCCAGCCCACCCCCAAGGTTTTTGCTGATTTCTAATCTCTCTCTTATAAGTACCTAAAGCCAGAGTGCTGGCAGGAGGGATTTCTTCCTCCACTGCTCAGTGAGCTCAATAACCATCCCACTGGATTAATTTTCCATTTATTCCGTGGTTTGCTTTTCATAAACCAACGATCTTTTGCCCTAACAGCTTTTTGCCTGATATGTTGCTAACACCCTGGTCATTTGAAGTGACTGTTCTTAGATGTTAAGCAAACCTAGACAGAATTTAGCTAGTTCTTAGTCTCCTTGCCTGAAGAAGGGCTTTCTATTGCTCAAAATCTTGCACACTTTCACCAAAAGAAATTGTTCCCAGAGTTTAACTTGTAGAGGGGTTTGCCAGGGCTCAGCCTCTGCAATTAAATTCAAGGGGGGCTGAACCCTGGGAAATGTTCCCAGTAGGAGTGTGCACCCCAAAATGTGAAAGACCAGGAAAGGGCTGATATTGACCATTTGGGGGTTAGAAACGAAAGCCAGAAAAGGTCTGGATGTTCTATTTGGCTTTCAGTAATAACTTTCCACCTCCTGTGCTGACCATCATATACATTAAATCACAAAACTCCTGTTTTATATTTAGATGTAGAGAGGCAGGTTAGTCCAGTGGTTGGGTTGCTATCTGGAAAAAAGGATTCATTTCCCTGCTCTTACAAGCTCTGGGCCGGGAGGCATGGCTTCTGGGGAAAGCTTGGGCTCCAGCAACAGCAACTCATTTTTTACACATTAAGCACTGGTTGTTCCAATAAAACAGGGGTGGGAACTGTATCCCTCCTGTGGGTCACTCAGAAGCGCCCATACACAGTTAGAGATGGAAGGATTGTTTGTTTGTTTGTTCCCTTTTTTTCCTAAGACCTGTTGAAAATAAACTGTTCCATGTGTACTATGAACCAATGTAACTAATCAACAATTGTAAGTAGCTATTGTTCTGAGCCCAAAGGATATAACTAAGTT
Organism: Sphenodon punctatus; assembly: GCA_003113815.1. NCBI lineage: Eukaryota > Metazoa > Chordata > Lepidosauria > Sphenodontia > Sphenodontidae > Sphenodon > Sphenodon punctatus. The sequence goes on along the minus strand of QEPC01008443.1, from coordinate 1,924,151 downwards.
TGCTTTGATCAAGTAAATACAGTAAATAATTTCATTTTCCCTAAAAAAATATTTTTTTAAAAACATTTTTCCATGCCTTCAAACTTTCCATACATTTTACATCTCTACTCACAGCCCTCTTCACATGTGTTAGCCTTGGCCGCTAATAGGTGTCCCACGAGAATGCATTTTCCCTTCTTTTTCTTATTAACAATGCATTGTACCCACCAGGCAGACAGAGGAGATTCATTCTCTGAAGGGGAAATCACCTCTATCCCCCTCCTGCAGCAATTAATGCTGACCGATATAGATTAATCAATTCACGCAAAATGCAAAAGATGGATTTAGTATAAATGTCCACCCTTACTTTTCTGGCTTAAACTTTTGGGACTTGATCCACAACCCAATGCATCCTGGGACCTAAACCTTGCACACATTTATTATCATTTATCATTCTACTGGCAATGTACAGTCATACTTAGAGACATGTGCCTACCTGGAGGAGCTTACAACCTAGGAAAGACAAGAGTGGGGAAACAGTAGGCAGGGATATATTCATGAAGTTGACAACTTGCAGGTGCACATGCTTTGCTTGGTTACAAATGAGAAGGGATTCCAAGTGAAAAGACAGCATCAATGAGCATTATTGGGGGGGGGGGAGCAGAGGGAGGTGAGTAGGTTTTTAGGAGGGATTTAAAGGCTGGAAGGTAGATAATCAGGATTTAATTTCTGGGGGACTTGCCAAGGCTAGCCCTAGCAATTAAATTCAAGGAGGAGCTAAGTCCCTGTCACCTGTACCACCTGCTGTTGTGAGCATCCCCCACTCACAGTTCCTGGCATGGTACAGAGATGCCATCCACGAGCCAGGATGGCACCGGGTCACAGTTAACGCCAGGTGCTGAGATGCCATCCACCAGCCAGGAAGGTGCCAGGCCATAGTTAGTGTCAGATGTTGCGATGCCATATACCAGCCAAGATAGTGCCAGATCACAGCTAGTGTCCAGCCATGGCCAATAAGTAACCATCCTTCGACCAAAGGGGGAGGAGCAGGAAGCTCCTAGGACTTCTTCTGCCCCTATATTAAGGAAAGACAGCTATTCTATCATTGGCTTGCCAACTGTGTTTGTGATAGTGTACTTAGATGACATTTTTGACTTCTCCAACAACTTGGATCCGCACGTGCAGCTCATAAGTACAGTAGTTCAGTGCTTCCAGAGATGAGCCTTCACCCAGACTACCACTGATTTGCTGGGACACGTCATTTCCCTGTCAGGAGTATCCATGGATCTTTGGACGGTAAAAGCTATTCTCCAGTGAGCACCACCAACCAACATCAAGGCCTTCCAATGTTTCTTGGAGTTTGCTAATTTTTATTGGCTCTCTGTTGCTGGTTTTTCCTCCCCGACCACACAGCTCACGGTGTTGCTACACAAATGGGCATGCCTCCAATGGACTCCTGTGTCCAACAGGAAGGCCCTTAAGCAGGTTTTTCCCTCTGCCCCAGTACTACTGCATCCAGATATACAACAACCCTTTTCCCTAGAAACAGACACCTCCAAGTTTGCCATCCCAGCCATCCTTTCACAAACACACAATGGCACAGACGGTCTTCGTCCATGTATCTTCTTCTCTTGGAGCCTTATGTCCTCAGAACGGAATTACCTGCTACTAGATAAAGAGCTGCTTCCTATTAAGGATGCCCTAGCTGAATGGAGACACTTTCTAGAAGGCACCCTGTACCCCTTATATATCATCACAGACCAAAAAATCTCAAGTCCTGTACAGCACGACTTACCAACCAATGCTTGGTTCAATGGTCCTTCTTCCTCTCACACTTCAGTTTCAGCCTGGTGTTTCAACCTGGGCAGAACAATTAGACTGCAGATGTGCTCTCCCAAAAAGATAAACTTCGAAGGCCATGCAAGGAGCCACCCAGCCTCCTGTTCACCAAACATAACTTTTTAAGGACTGTAGCTCCCTCGACGATAGAGATCTTCCTTGGTCCCACATCCAGGCACCTCAAGACAACGGGCACCTACGCCTCCCCAAACGAGCAACCTGCCAGGAGGCTCCTTCAGCTGTGCCACAACTCCCAGCTTCCTGGCCATTATGGCCAGGACAATACCCTGCACCTAATCTGCAAATACTTCTGGTGGTCATCCCTGGAGAATGATGTCTTGAAATAGTAAATACATACATGTGTGTCATCTTTGTGCCCAAATCAAGGTACCCAGATGGACTGGTGGGTCTCCTGAACTTGTCACCCCAACCGTGCCACACCATATCTATGGACTTTATCACTGACTTACTACCTTCACAAATGCTAATAGTAATTTTCACAGCTAACTCCACTTTAACACCGCCGCTGCCCATTACCACTCACAACACTTATTGGCAATGGTAATTGCTTTATTAATTATTATTATTATTATTATTGTATTTTTGTTATTTTTATTGCGGCATTAAGCTTCTGCTATAGCCATTTGAATATATAATATAATAAAAATACAAAATAACAAGCGATAAAATACATCTTTCTTCTTCAAGCTAAAGAGCCCCAAACTATCCAGTCTCTCTCCACCTAATTGAAACAGAGTATAAAGAATAGAAAAATCCATTATTGATACATACTTGGGATTGTACAGAATCATGAAAGCTTTAGAGCCACTGAATTGGCAGACAAAATTTCCTTCTTTCATATTTCACAAAAATTTCCTTCTTTCACATTTCCCTCTATCATGTTTTGGAGGAAGATTCAGAAATCATGCATTTTCTGTCCCAACTCAATGATAATGTTTACAACAACTGTTATTAGCAGAGGAAAGCTGTGCTTTGAAACCACCTTAGTCAGAATTGCTAATGTTCAAGGGAAATCTTGGAAATGTTATTATATGAGGAATCCAAGACTGTGTTCAGTGGTGATAGAAAACTGAATAAACCAGAGTCCTTTGAAGTTGCCTTTTCATGTGCCTGAGCAAACACCACTTAATGCACTGAATTAGAGTGAGGCCTTTTCCAGAAGACAGCTGTAGATACAGGGAATAAAGTCCCCTAATTGGTTAGAAAGTTCCTCTTCTTAACATTAACTAGACTTTCCTTCTCCAGTTGTTTTCCCTTTCTTCCAGCCGTTCATTGTTCCTGCCATCTTCTCCACTGCCAATGGCAACCCCAGCCAGGCCATCAAACTTTAGAAACTGGCCAGCAGGTCATGGCAGTTGCTTGTACCCACCCTGCTGAAGAACAGGAAATTGTCCAGATAATGTGAGACTCCCCCCCAGCCCCGCCTGATGCCAGACCCCCCACTCCAAAAAGGAGCTGAAATGCTCAAACACCAAGCAGGAAATTGAGCAGCCCATAGGCATTGCCTTATCAAAATAGTATGCAGCACCAAATTGAAAGCCCAATAGGTGAAACTCTGATGGGTGAACCAATAGCAATCTGAAGGCTGACTTGATATCACTCTTGGCCTTAAGGACCCCCACACCTAAACCCTTCATTAGTTCAACTGCCGTATCAAATGACGCATAGTGCACAGAACAGAGCTCTGAAGGTATGGCATCATTAATGGAATGACCTCGAGAATATGACAAATGATGGATTAAATGATACACCCCTATACTGACTTCAAATTTGTGGCAGTCACATGCACCCTATCACCCGTACAAGGAATCCAAAAACCATCACCAAAACCCTCTAAAAGATAAACCCAGTCAGACACCATAGGGTAATCAGTCAACAAAATACACATGTTTTCCAGCTTTATTGGTATGGGCACCTTAGCCCCCTGAGCCTGTGGATGCGCCCCATGGCTGGAGTGGGCCTTGCCCTTGTGCACTTACAGGAGGCCCAACTGTGCCATCTGCCACAGTGCTTGCACTCGTAGCAAAACCAACAGTCGATCCTTGCGTACTTTCCAGCATTAAAGCCCCAGCAAAACCCCGGTCACACACACACACACACACATGCGCACACACACCGATTCTTTGCAACTGCAAAGGGGAGGATCTGCCTGCTGTCTGTTCTCAAACCAGACACTGGCTGCAACGGAAACATAAATTCCAGCCACAGCTCCTGATCAGGGGCCTCCCATCTCAGGAAAGGGTCCTCAGCTGCCCTAGTCCTAAATTCCTCATCTACAAAAGCCAGGCTGAGCCCCATATACATTCCTGGCTATGTGTATGATATGCTGTATTTCACCATTGAAGCAGACCTCAATGGGTGAGCCGAAACTATCAGGCTCATGTAAATAGCATAGACTGACAGCCTGTTGTCCCATGACCTCTCAAGCCTTGGGCTTCTTTCTGACTAACCTTCTCTTCCCTCTCCTTAGCATCCCCTATGGTCTCCCTATTCAGCAGGAAAAACAGTTTCACAAATTCGCCTTTTAACTTTTTTTCCCCTGGTAGCAGGTAGGAGATGTGCTTCCAACGGACAGGCAAGGCCACAGTATAGAAACCTAATCTGGCTGGATCCACCCATCCCCGCTCCCAGCTGGGCAGCTGCTTTCCCTTGGCCGGCCTGCCCTGCTCCCATACCTGCTCTACTTGCACCTCTGCCCCAGGCCTGTAGAGGGTCCATTGCTACCGTCACCACCTGCTTATTCCAATAGGACACAGTACCTTGCACTCCTTGCTGTATGCATACCGCTACATTGCCAGCCACTGGACTTGCCGAGTTCTACCCTGCTGTGCCTGCCATGCCACGTGCCTGGACTACACTCTGCAATTGGTAGAGAGGGTGCTGTGCCACTGCTCCAACCTCTCCTGCAAGGGGGCAGAAGCCACCTGTGGGGCGGGCAAGGGGGCAGGAGTCAGGGGTAAAGGAGGCTGGGCCCCAGAAACTCCCCCAGGCTTGGGCAGGGCAGCCGGGTTCGCCAGGAAGACAGGCAGGGCCCCCAGAGTGGCTGATGGGGCAGCCAGGTAAAGCTGGCCCCTCTGCAGGGCAGGAAGGGAGGTGAGTTGCCAAACCTGATGAGAAACCTCCCCCTCAGTGACGGAGCGCATGAAGGCTAGCAGGTACTCTACCCCAAGGCCCCCACCTCGCTCACAGAGAGCTGGAACCCTGCTGAGGGTTTGGATTCATGACCAGAACCAGAGCTGCAGGACCTGATCTCCCCTGCTGGGGAGGGGGGGGGGGGCTTCCTCACGTGTTTGGGGCTGGCTGAGCTGGCCACCAACCCCCTGCTGCTGCTCCCAGGAGCCCTTGGGTCAGCTGGGCTTGTCCTCGCGGAGAGTTCACCTCCTCCCTCCCCCTCCCTGATCTCAGACTCCTCCCACTCCCCACTGGCCTACATTGTGCTCCAGGACTGCCTTGCTGCCTCTGCTTCTTTCCTCTGGCTGATGGCTTCGCTGCTGGAAGAGGAAACTCCTTAAAACTTCTCTCCTTAAAACTCACCTCTTTCGCTCTGCTCTGTCTGACTCTTTATGCTGTTGAGCCACTATTTCCTATACCTACGGTCTGTGTTTACCCTTATCCTTGCAACATGGACCTGTCTGCTGTCATTCTCATCGTAACCAAGCCAAGTACGTGCACCTGAGACCTCGCATCTTCATGAATGTTAGACCCCTTGTCTCTCCCTGTTTCCCTTCCTAAGTCTCTCCCCCAGCTCCTGTCTCTCAGATTGTAAGCCCTAGGGGCAGGGACCGTGTCTATTTTATTACTTTGTAAAGTGCCAGGTACACTGCTGG
>QEPC01008443.1:1901003-1916002 GCA_003113815.1 Sphenodon punctatus | reverse complement strand
AAGCCCTAGGGGCAGGGACCGTGTCTATTTTATTACTTTGTAAAGTGCCAGGTACACTGCTGGCGCTATATAAACGTTTGTTAATAATAATAATAATAATAATGAGGAGGAGCTGCTGTCTCCGTGTCCTGGCCACGAGTTAATGGTGGACTGGACCACCTGGCAACACCCCCCGTCCTACCCAATCATGTGGGTCCCAGGCCACAAAACAGGTTGGACACACACACACGCCCCAGCTGACCAGGTGCACTCACCTGGCATGTCCCCATCTTGACCCAGCTCTTAATCTCATGGCTGCCCAGCCATGGTGCATGTGCTGTGCCAGGCTGCCCCCCACTGCAAACCCCTACTCCACCTTGAGTGGTGGGAAGGTCCTTATGTTCTCTCCATGTTCCCCACACATACATGTTTAGTGTGTTGAACCTCTTAAACAGCCAGTCATCAGTGTGTTGGGGGAGTTTTGTTTGGGGGGTGGTGGCTTTCCATGCACCACTGCCCCCTCCCCTGGCAGTATCTCATGTATCCACACGCTATCCTGGCACTGTGCTCTTCCCCTCAGTGGGTGTTTTCTGATGTGACGGTGGCACAGTTTAATCCACTATAGCATAGTTTAAACCAAGTGCCACCATTTATTTATTTATTTACTTATATTTTTACCCTGCCCCTCTAGCTCACAGGAGACTCGGGGCAGCTAACATATGCATAGTAATAATAATTTTAATAAGTATAAAATATAAATATACTTAAAACCCATAGCAGCAGTAAAAACAATTCAACCCTGATCTGGGTAAAAAACTTATCCCTCCCACTCCATCATGTCAAAAGGCACCTGCCAGATGTTTCCCCAAGCTGGATCTCAATTGTTTGGGGGGGGTGGGGTTAGCCCAGGTTGTGACTCAGGGAAGTCCCCAAGTCACAGACTGGGCTAGCCCCCACCATGGTTGGAATCCCACCACCGGACCTGGAGTAAAGAGGGCTTTCACATTTGAAAGCCCACATTACTTGGACCTGGTCCAGAGTGGCAGGGGAGGCCAGCACCACAACAGCTGTCATTTACCGCCATGGCTGTCTGTCAGCCAGGGACGCTGCACGCAGTACAGGGGCAGGCTGCACGGATGCACATCTGCGTGTCTCCCCTCTCCCCCCCAGCCTGGCCATTGCCATGTTAGTTTGGTGGCCAGGCTGGATCCCAGCAGGAGTGATAGCTCTCATCACCACCTGGGTAAGTCTGAAGCAGTGGTGGGTGCCATCACTTCTGAAAGTACCCACAGTTGCAGGAACCCTCCCAGGAAGGACCACCAGCCCGGCTGTTCTTGGCATTTCTGGGTCATAACCTCTGGTTTGGTGCCATATCTGTGGTTGCTGTCCCTGCCCACCCCCACCATGTACAGCATTACAATGATGATAACAGCTTTAGAGGGATGCATTTTTATTTAGGACTGGTGCCAAAAGAGAAAGAAAAAAACAAAATTAAGCCAATGCTCTGGCATTCGGTGTTAACATACATGATGCTGGCCCATATGGGCCCAGTTCGCCCCAGCTGGGCCAGCGTCAAAGCAGGCCATCTGTTTGTGACCCACCAGATGTGGGTCCGGTTCCTACCACAGCCACGTAGGAGCTGGGTGGGAAATGTGGGCCCGGTACAAGCCAGGCCCACAGTCTGTGCCTGGCTCCTACCTGGCCTGGGAAGAGCAGGCAAGCCAGGCGAGAGCATCTGTTCCCAGCCCTGGCTCATCCCTGTGTGAGGGGTTGCTATGGCACCCAGCCATGGCTGTCCATCATGGGGGGGAGGGGGTTTCAGAAACATGACTGAGTGGCCACACATTGCTCCCCACCTCCCAACCCCCTCCCCAGTTGGGGGAGGCCACAGGAACATTTGCTCCCATGGCTGGAGCGTACCCAGACAGAGGAAGCTCTTCCCTCACCCAAGTCACCCAGACCCTGCTGTCTCGTTGCTATCCCAGTGTTTGGAGGCCGTGGCGGAATGGATGTGGCAGAGCAGACTGAAGCTCAACCCTGATAAGATGGAGGTGATGTTGGTGGGGAGAGCGAGGGAGGTAGTGGCCCCCCTGATTGGGGGGGTTCGCCCTCCTATAGCTCAACAGGTCCAGAGTCTGGGGGTGATATTGGACACGGATCTCCGCCTGGAGCGGCAGGTGGAGGCAGTCGCTAAGGCTGCTTTCCGCCACTTGCATCTGGTGCGGAGGCTGCGTCCGTTTGTCTCTGGCCCAGACCTGGCCTCCCTCATTCATGCCTTCGTCACCTCGAGGCTGGACTACTGCAACGCGCTCTAGTGAGGCTTCCCTTGTTCCTGGTTCGGAGGCTGCAGCTAGTGCAGAATGCGGCGGCCCATCTTCTGACGGGGACAGGTTGTCGGAAGCACATAACACCTGTGCTCCGAGCTCTGCACTGGCTGCCAATAGCGTGCCGAGCTAGGTTCAAGGTTTTGGTGTTGATCTATAAAGCCCTTCACGGTCTGGGCCTCTCGTACCTCAGGGACCGCCTCGCCCTCCGTGCCCCAGAGCGGCTCCTTCGGTCTGCCGGGGGTGCCTTTCTGGAGGTCCCCCGTGTTAAGTGGGGGGCCACAATGGAGAGGGCATTCTCAGTGGCCGTGCCGCACCTTTGGAATTCCCTTCCGGAGGAAGCTCGCCTGGCCCCAAGCCTGGCTGTTCGCCCAGGCCTTTGGGGGGGGGTGTTAATGGGCTTCCTCCCCTACCCTAATTATTGTTTTACTGTCCCTGGGCCATGTTTAATATTTTATAGTTTATGTATGTTGATGTTTTAAAAATTTATGCGTATTTTGTATGGTTTTATGGTTGGAAGCCGCCCTGAGCTGTTTGCAGGAGGGGCGGGGTAGAAATTTATAAAATAAATAAATAAATAAAATTGAGCAAGATTTGCTTGCAGCTGCCCGCTCAGTTCTAAACCCCAATCCCCCATGTCCGTACTATCACCACTGTTTCATGTTTTTCAGTCCCATTTTTATGTACTATATCAGTGTCGTCACTGATGCGCACCTTGAACCCCCTCTTGTTCGTAATATTAAAAAATATATAATATAATGTAATTGAATATATTGGGTTCTTTATTACTGATATAATACTTGCGAAGATAATTTGCATATTCATTTCCACAAATGGATATCCAAATTCATCATCATCACCATTGTGAAATTTGCACCTTTGTTAATTCGATTACCTTGTGTTTGGGTATCCATTTCAACCCCAATTCAGAATACAAAAGAGAATGGAAATCTGTTTCTTGTCCATATATACCACTGCCCTCGACTGGATTGAATCAGAACTGATCAGCAATGATTAGCCCAGACCAGACGGGGTTCATCTGTGGGCTAATGGATATTGATAATATCCGCAGGGCCACAAATTTAATTTATATAATTAATAAAGAAAGGCAACCGGCAGCAATAATATCCCTGGATCTTACCAAGGCATTTGACAGCTTGTAAGAAGAATTTCTACAGATTACGCTTGTTTGGTGGGACGTTTCTGGGCTGGATAAAAGGTATTTACAAGAAATCTAAGGCACAAATACTGATAAATGGAGAATTAACTCCAGCTTTTGACTTAACACGGGGAACGAGACAGGGCTGCCCGCTGTCCCCACTCCTTTTTGATTTAGCAATTGAGCCTCTCATATTGGCAATCAACCAGAACACTAATATCTCAGGGGTCATGGGAGGAACAGAGGAACATAAAACTATGGTTTACGCTGACGATATGCTGTTAAGTTTGATGAACGCATCAAAGTCCCTACCAGAATTACTAAGAATGCTCACAGAATTTGGGGAATTATCAGGGTACAAGATCAATCCCAGGAAAACACAGGTGATGCTCCTACAAGGGGCCAAGGGACTGGCTAGGGTAGAAAAGGACTCCCCTATGTTACAGGAAAAAAATGATATTAAATATCTGGGGGCAAAACTTACTAAAAATACGAAAGATCTTTATAAAGTTAATTACTTACCTCTGATACAAGAATTTCAAAACAAGCAGCGCTCCTGGCATAGATTGGGATGTTCCTGGCTGGGGAAAATAAATATAATCAAGATGCAGCTGCTACCAAAGATTATACTATACAAGCCCTCCCTGTACAAACACCCAAAGAATTCTATCAAAAAATGGACAAGATAATGAAATTCATTATTTGGGGTAAAAAGAAACCTAGAGTCCGGAGGTCCATTCTAAAGACTGGGATCGAGGCTGGGGGGTGTAACCTACCTGATTTAAGGCTGTATGGCATGGCTTCAGCATTGAGGGCGGCGAAGGTTTGTTATAATGAGGAGACAGAGCCCAAATGGAGAAAGCTAGAGCTGGACATATTAGGGGTCACAAAGGGGAAAGATTTATTTGAGAAGACAGATAGAACAATACTGAGGGGATGGAAGTAAAGGACCACCCCTTTGCTGGACCGGTCATGAGGGCATGGCAGGGATGTAGCAACAAACTAGAGATACTACCAGGAAAAAACCCCTATACTCCTCTGGAAAAGGTGGGACCAACATGGAGCAAAAAAGAAAGGGAAGCTCTGCAGAAGTGGAAGCAAAAGGGGATTTACAGAACAATGCACATGTTTGTAGCGGAAGAATTTAAAACTAGGGAAACATTAGAAGGGGCTCTAAAAGAAAAAATTGATTTTTGGCTCTACTGTAGGCTGCACAGTGCCATAAATAACACAAAAGACAAACCCCACTACACTCGAGCGCCCAGTAATCTGGAGAAGATTTTATTTAATAGTGGGAGCCAGCATGGAATATTTTCTATGTTATATAAAACGGTAAAGGCATTGTATCACCTCCCAGATGCGGGATATGGGCAGATGAGTTGTACAAGGATATTACAGAAAAGGAGATGAGAGACATCTGGGAATATACGTCTACATGCTCTAGGTTTTTACTAGTGAAAGAACCCCTAACTAAATTGATCCAGCGGTGGTATATCACCCCTGATAGGATAAATGTAATCAAACCATCTTACCCTCCTACATATTGGCGGGGGTAGGGGGAAAGGGACACCTACCTGCATTGTTGGTGGGACTGCCCAAAAGTGGAAGCATTTTGGAAAAAAGTGTGGGCAGTAGCAACAGAGCAGATCGGGATGAGTCTACCGTTTAAACCAGAGACAGTCTTGTTGGGCCTGTTCCCTCCTAAGGTACTGAAGACCTCCCAAAAAAGACTATGCCAGAACCTGTTTCTGGCAGCTACACACACCATTGCCAGAACATGGAAACATGCCAAAGGACTTACCAGGCAGGCGTGGACACATAGATTGTGGTATATGGTGTCGATGGAAAGGATCACAGCCAGCCTGGAAGACAAGCTAGATAAATTCTACGAGAAGCGGTCGCCCTGTTGGACAATTTTAACAAAACATATCAAGATGGCTGAGCAGCCGACCTCAACCAACCTGAAGGATATTTACTGAACAGCCTGATGGGGAAGAGGGGGGCAGGAAACGGGATGGAGGGAGGGGGAAAGGGGTGGGGAAGGGGGTGTAAAGGCAGCAATGTGGAATCGTTGGGGATATCCATGCAAGTCGGTAAATAACAGTATTTGACGAAGTATATATATATTAAAGTCGCTCTAATGTATTCCAATGTATGAGTGGCAAAGGTTATAGACTATGTGAAGGAAACAATGTACTGGTTGTGTTGATACTGTTTAAATTGGGAAAAAATAAAAAATAGATTAAAAAAACAAAACAAAACTGTTCAGCAATGTGTCATTGCATTGGTGCTATACTGCCAATGGGAATTCTGTTTTAGCTCCAGTAGGAGACTCTGCTCTTGGAACAAGAATAGAGCCAGATTAGCTGGTAAACTCATTACCCTGCTTCCAGTGGGGGACAGCAAGAAAGAAGGATAGACTCTCCCTGCACTGCCAGGGAGCCTATTTGGTGGGTGGTGGCAGCAGCGAGAGAGTTCCCAAGTGCCAGTGGCAGGTAGTTCCAGCAACAGCATTGCCACTGCATTTACTCCAGGTACTGGGCCAAGAGGAGCAGGATCTAGAGGGAGCAGGAGAGCCACCAGGACTGGGCAGTGTCTGATGGGAGTCAGGAGATGAAAGGAGGGAGAAGAGAGAAGATTTACAAGAGTAAGATCTTTCTCTCACTCACTTCACTTTCTCCTGATATGCCTTGGGTCAGCAGTTGAAGGCATATCAGCTGCTGGCCCAAGAATGGTTCTAATATGGCCAGCACTTGTAAATAAATGTGTGTCTGTCTGGACATTTCATGTCATGTGGTAGCATTTCATTTAGGCAATTCATGGTGTTTGATTTGGGGGTTGGGGGGCAGAACAAATGATGATGAATGATTTAGTGAAGGAGGCAGAGGTGGGGAATTTGTTGACAACTATATTTCCATGAAATGGCAAAGAAGTGGGGAGAATTTATTTTGTACACCTAAGGCCAGTCCAGGAGATACATGCCTCTTCCCACCATACCCCCTTTGGGATTAGAGAACCCAGATTACTTTAATCCAGCCCTAGGAAACAGCCCCCAAATTCTGTCTCATCTGACAACAGTGATTTCCAGGTGACAACCACAAAGTTCCCAACTGGCTGCAAATTAATTATAGTTCATCATCATTCACAACCCAGACTTGCCAGCACATGACATGTCAGTTGAAAAACCTAGAAAAACAGAAATCTGCGTACCTGTTCAGATTTACAGTTAATTTTAAATGCAGTTTTCCAGATGGATTAAAGGAAAATAAGTGTCTACCCTTCCCGCAGAGAGATGCATCACCTGTCTGTCATTGGGTGACTACGCGCCTATGGAATCAGCATTTATCGCATCGCATTTCACATCGCATTTTATTTTCTATCCCTCCTCTCTCCGAAGACTCGAGGCGGTGTACAACATTATAAACACATTTCTGGGATTCATTCCCACACAAGGGACCCAGCATACACAATATAAACAATATCATATCATACATATGAAAAACAACCCCAAACTAATATCTACTCTGACCATGCCTACACATCAGGCAAATGGTCCCACCGCACCCACTATCTATATCCTGCTGCCACCAGGTTATATAGCTGGCTCCACCCCTCTCTCACTGGAGGGGAGTCAGCCATCTCCATTTCCTCTTCCGTACAATACCCTCTTCAATACAACAAAGAAGCCCACCTTGGTCCCACACAAGCGAAGGCAGACCCCTGAAACAATATTAAACAATCAAACATTGATTAATAAACAGTTCCCCATACCCCAACCACTCCCTCCCACCTGATCACAACAATCAAACCCCTCCATCCCCGACTGGCCCCAAGGGCCCCAAAGGGCCCCTTTGGCCGCGGCCCTTCGGCTCACGGCCAACAGCCCCGTGACCACCGGCGTATTGCCTTTGAGGCGGCTGGGGTGTGTGTGTCCCGATGGGAGGGGGGGGCAAGCAGCCGCAGGCACTTACAAGGTCTTTCTTTCCCCACAGGTGTTCTTCTCCAGCCGGTGACCCTGCCCGGAGCCCGCTCTGCAGCCGCCGCCGCCGCGGATGGTAAGTACAGCAACAGGGAGCCTGTTCACGCGGCCCCCGGCACATTGCCTTTGAGGCGGCTGGGTGTGTGTTTTTCCTTTTGTTTGGGGGGTTTAAGCAGCTGCAGCCGCAGCCACTTATAAGGTCTTTCCTTCCCCACAGGTGTTCTTCTCCAGCCGGTGACCCTGCCCAGAGTCCACTCTGCAGCCGCCACCACCGAGGATGGTAAATACAGCAACAGGGAGCCTTAATTGCATTAATACAGGGAGAAACTTGAAAAGACTTGCTTAGAATCTGAAATCCTAGTCCTGCTATGTACAGGCTTCCGGACTACAGCTGGTAGGCATTTCAATGTGTGCAATATCCAGAAAGGCAGCATGTTGTCAAACAGTAGAACAACAAAAGAATAAAACAAAATGTATTCTTTGTTTAATCAGTTATTGAAGTGGCAAGCTAGAGCCCTTAATGAAAAATATAAATTGTTTTTTAATACCTGCATTTAGCTAACATGCATGAGAGAATTTCGCCCGAATTGTGGCATCTTTGCAGTCCTGGAAAAAGTATCTCAAGAAAAGTGGGGAGGGAGAGGGGGAGGAAGAAAAAGCATCATACAAGAAAACATTTCTTTGTCTGGAATTTCAGTTCTTAATGGCCTTTGATCAGATGCGTCTCATCTAGTAAAAAGCTTCAGAACACTCATTCCCAGTCTGGATAAGAATACATGAGTTCAGATATGTACACAGACTTACATGAAGTTTTTGATCTCCTCTCCAGGCTGGAAATCTCAAGAGATGAAGCTCTTTTACTATGTGCCTCAGCCATAATAAAAGCACACATCTAATGAGATAGCTGCTGCACCAAAGAGTTCATAAGCTACAAGAGATAAAAAGAAGAGGAAAACAAAACAGTGGTAAGACAAGTCAAGGGTAGCTTGGGGTAACCAGTGGCAAGTGCTTGTTGCCATCGAACAGTGCTTCAGGCCATCTTCAAAGGGAATCATCCCCCTAACTTCCACACGGTTATTTATTTATTTTAAATTTTTATCCCGCCCTTCCCTAAAAAAGGCTCAGGGTGGCTTACAGCATATAGAAAAACAATGCACCCCAACCCCCCCATGACACACACACCCCACAAAACCATCTCCCCATTTTCCACATCCAACCCCCCTCACAACCCTGTCCCAAACCCACCCCTACCTAGAAACCCAGCCACACCCCACCTATCCCTGCCTGCCAAGTGCTTTTCCAAATAAAGAAGTTTTGCACCGTCTCCGGAAGATAGCCAGGCTCAGGCTCAAATGGACTTCCCAGGGAAGGGAGTTCCACAACATGTGGGCAGTCACTGTGAATGCTCACCCATGCACCCCCGCTCCATGGACAAGGGTAACAGATGGAACGCACAGGAGGGCGCCCCTGGCCAAACGAACGTAAGGGCCACAAATGGGCATGGTAGGATACGTGGTCTCAATTGGACTCTTCTTTTCCCAGCTTTCTTCCCTCCAGGCTCAACTGTAGTGGAAAGACTCTTCTTGCACAATCAATTCCCTTATCTGACCAGGAGATGCTTGCCTTCAAAGTCACCCGGAATTGACTCTGGAGCAGAGGAGATGAGCCCTTAAGCTTCCTCCTTATGAAGCAACCTAGCCAAACACCAAAGGTTTGTGACAGGGAGATAAACACTGCATCACTGCTAGATTTTCTTCTCTGGGTTTATTTATAAAGTAATAAGACAGTGATAAAGGAGGCTGCCCCAGACCTCAAATACTCAGTGATCTCCAGGCTCCCATTTCCCCAGGCCTGTACTGCCTCTGTTACTGTGTGAACGGCTTGTTCACACAGTAGGTGCTTTTAGACAGATTGCTGCCCTAGTAAGTGCCAGCCTGCTGCACTCCCAGGATGGCCGGTCAATTTTAAAGCGCCCCGCCTGATGTGGAAGTGAAGCAGGCTCACTTGTGGTGCTCCATAACATCCCAGAGCTCCGCCAGCAAAGCAGGCCAGCCAATTCTGGGGTACCGGCCTGAAGCAGCGCTACTGTCCATCTGCTGAGCAGACCATGCTGCAGTTCTCCTTTCAGCTGGTCGTTGCCCCGGGCAACATGATAGAGTTGTGGGCACCAGCCTACAGCATCAGGCAATTCGCCCGCAGCTCTGTGGGGCGGGAGTAGGGACACGCGGATGGGCCACAGGTCGGGGAAATCATCAGGTCCATCTAAAATGGACCGAGGCGGGGCTGCAAGCGGGCGGATACAGGGGTGCACCCCAGAAGCAGCTGCAGAGGTAGGCAGCCTCCACATCTGTCTGTTTAAACCCATTATGCTGAGGGTACAATGCCCGTGGAAAAGAAATAGCTGGGTATTTATCTTTGGTTATTTCTGATCATGTGAATACTCAAATGTGAATGCTCACTGTCTGCAGAACTGTTGCCCTGTATGCACACTCACACATTATAGTTATTTTTAGCATTTTTACCCTGCCCTTCCCCGAAGGCTTAGGGCGGCTCACAAAAATATAAAATACAATTAAAACACTAAAATACAATTCAACAAAAACACCCACTCCAACCTCAACCCACCAATACCTCCCACCTACTCCCTATCCACGCCCACCAAATGCTTTACTGAAAATAAAAGTTTTGCACTGCGTCTGAAAAATGCCCAGGCTCAGACTCAAACAGACCTCCGGGGGAGGGAGTTCCACAATATTGGGGCAGCAGCGGAGAATGCCCCCCTGCGGGTCCCCTTTGTACAGACATGAGTAACAGGTGAAGCCCACAGGAGAGCAGCCCCAGCCGACTGCAGGGGCAGCGATGGAGCTTGTAGGACAGACGGACTTTCAGATAAATGGGGCCACGGCCATTTAGGGCTTAAAAGGTTAAACCCAGCACCTTGAGATGTGCCCAGAAAGCTATTGGTAGCCAGCGCAGACGCCGGAGCATCAGCACAATGTGCTCCCAGCAAGCTGGGACGCCACTTTCTGCATCAGCTGCAGCTTCCAGTCATCAAGGGCAGCCCGATATAGAGTGCGTTGCAGTAATCTAGCCTCAAGGTGATGAAATCAATAAAGCATGGATGACAGTGGCCAATCCTGAATCAGAAAGAAAAGGCCACAGCCTCCTCACCAGATGGAGTTGGTGAAAAGTGCTACTGGCCATCACCACAACCTGAAGATCCAGGCACAGCAAGGGGTTCAGAAGCACTCCAAGCCTGCGGACCTGGGCAACCAAATACAATAATACATTAAAATCCCTTAAAACCCCATCATCCCACCCATCTGACCCTTTACCCCCACCTGCCACCCACCAATCCTTCCACAAACCCCTCCACCCAATCCCACCAAATTCTATTCCTGCCTGCCAAATGCCTGGCTAAACAAAAAGGTCTTCCATCTCCTCCGGAAGATGAACAGGCTCAGGCTTATGCAGACCTCCAAGTGAAGGGGGTTCCATAATTGTGGGGCAGCAACAGAGAACGCCCCCCTGCATGCCCTCAATGTAGCAACTTCACAGAATGTTGGCACTCACAAGAGGGTGCCTCTGGCCAATCTCAGAGGCCGCAACAGGGCATAGGGGAAGAGGTGGTCTTTCAGACACTATTTAGGGTCTTATAGGTTAAGACCAGCACCCTGAATTGTGCCCGGAAAGCTATTGATAGCCATTGCAGACTCTGGAGCACTGGTGTAATGCGCTCCTAGTGACCCGTCCCCAACAGAAGGTGGGCCGCTGCATTTTGCACCAACTGCAGTTTCCGTACAGTCTTCAAAGGCAACCCCGCGTAGAATGCCTTGCAGTAGTCTAGCTTTGAGGTTACGAAGGCATGAATAACCTCAAAGCCCTTCATACCTCAGGGACCGCCAAACCCTCCGTGCCCCAGAACAACCCCTTTCTGTGTGTCTAAATCACTCACCCAGATCTTAAACATCTGGCTCTTTGAACTTCTGCATAGAACTTCTCCCAGAACTCTTGTGTGTAAAAAGTTCTCCTAGTAAACTGCTTTTCTCCAGGCAGCTGTGGTCACTTGGTTTCCATGGCAGCCTGTCATTTCTACAGCTGCGGCTACTTTAGGCTGCCTCAGGGCAGTGTTTGTGTGAAGAATGCATCCAGGAAATGGCTCAGGGCAGTGTGTGTGCGTGTGCGTGTGCGTGTGCGTGTGCGTGTGCGTGTGCGTGTGTGTGAAAAATGAATCTGGAACTTACTTGTGCACTTGTAAACCCAGAAGATTGAAAAATCCAGAACTTTAATGTGTGTGTAAAAATGGCCACTGTGTAAATAGCCCGGGTCAGAATGTCATAGTATAAATTACCGGGGAGGTCATCAAGCTCAGTGGGTAAATCTCCCGGAGAGTTCTGGAATCCTATTTGATCCATTAAAAATGGGGGCGGACCATCCTAACCAGTCCACCACCCCAATGGGGGCAAAGGAGGGCAGGGACCTGGGCCTTCAGAAGTTAATGGTCCGACCATGACAATGGGCATTTTTACACACACGTTAAACTTCTGGATTTTTCAATCTTCTGGGTTTACAAGACCACAAGTAAGTTCTGGATTCATTTCTCTCTCTCTCTCTCTCTCTCTCTCTCTCACTCACTCACTCACACACAGACAGACAGCCCTGAGGCAGTTCCTGGATGCATTCTTCACACAAACACTGCCCTAAGGCAGCCTAAAGTTCAGGTGGCAAAATGTCAGGGGTAGGGATTTACAATAGAGAAAACTGACAACGAAAAGAGAAAAGCGACCCATGCTGCCTCCTAATCCACTCTGACCCTGCAGCAGAGGGAATCCATTATACCCATCCACTTCAGGGGCCCATGCCAGCAAGTGACATAGGCCCAGCAAGGAAGTGGGAGGAAAGGGGTTCACGGCTGCCCACGCAGCAGCTAGGAGAGGGCGCCAAGGACCAGGGGATACTGCTCCTCTCTTTAGGGTCTCTCACCAAACCCTCAGATTGGCCAGGGGTGAGGAAATGGAGAGGGCAGACGATGTGTCCACTATCTCAAAGGGCATTGGCATCCCCCCCAATCTGTTGTATTCCCAGAAATCAGAGCGGAAGAAGGTGCTGAAATTTAACTGTGCTGTCTGCGTGAGAATCCAAAATCCAGTGACATTTGTCTCAGCCCTCTGCACAAATACAGAATCCCCTCTGGAAATTTACATCTTTTGCTTTTTCTCCCAAATTGCTTCAGCCATCACTGAGAATAAATACATTGAAGGTTGTGAAGTACTAAAATACTGTGGCAGCGGCGGCTTGTATGTAGCTAAGTTAGAAATGAGACAAAACTAAACAAAGTAGTGGAGGGGAATTGTGGAAGGCCTTGAAAGCCAACATTGTGTTGAAATATTTACACTGGGTATTTCATGGTTTAAGATAGGAGTCTTGCTGGAGTTCAGACTTCTCCACACACAGGGTTGTAAAGGACCCCCCATTACAGTCAATTCCTTGATGATAGGGTAGATTGCAATCAGATCCATCAGTAGCTCCACACTTCTTCCAGGCAGTTTGCCAGCAATATGCTGATTGTGAAGCAGAATGCAAGAGACTTTAATCAAGATATGGGACTTGATTGCAATCTCTCTTTTCTGTTGTTATTTCTTTACAAACTATGGTTCAGACAAATGGAACTGGGTTGTAATAAACAGTCTTCTACTTTTAGGCCACTGGTTCAAATCCAGCTCAAGTCAAAAGTCACTAACCTCTCATAGCAGTTCAGTAGCTGGTGTGAAAGGCGTCTGTTGCATCAGGGTAGTTCTTAGTGTAATTAGGATAAGGATTTATTTACATAGCACCAACAATTTGCCTGGTGTAGAACAATTGCGATTAGAGACATGTACTTACCCTGAAGAGCTTACAGTCAAGGATTGTAAAACAGATAGTAAGATTTTTAAGCTATTAGACAGCTGCCCATGATACATAATAGCCAGGATTAGAGTTGGAAGGGACTGTGAGGGTCATCCAATCCAATCCAATACCCTGTTTAGATGCAGGGTGACTACAGCCACACCATCCCAACAAATGGCGGTTTGCAGAGCTGACTCCCATGCTTGCATTTTTAACACAGAAGTCAAGAACTGACTGAGTATGGGAGATGATGGAGGCATAGGAACTTAGGAAATCAGACTAACTGGCCAGGTATGCAAGCCTATTATCAGTGAAGGGTGATGGTGACAAAAATTTGCTGCCCCTAACTTCCAATAGCAAGCTCCAGGGATTTTTACAGGGCGGTGGCCTCTGGGGGCAGCACCAAGGGGCAGACCCTGGTAGGGACACAGGAAATCTGCTAAAGCAATAATGCTATTCTAAGCCTAACTGGAGCTGAAACGGAAACCTGCATTTTACAAATACCATTTGAGTACTCAAAATACCGACAACTGGCATACCTAAACACTGCAATGTTGGGATAAAAATCAGAACAAAATCGGTATACCAGTTGTTGGTATTTTGGTTACCCGAACGAAAATGGGTTCAGGTAGTACTGGAAAGTACTGAAAATATTTGGTTCGTTTTGGGTACCAGAAATTAGGCAGGCATACCCATTTTTATTTATTATTTTTACAATTTATATGCCACCCCCTCCTGCCTCAGGCATCTCAGAGCGGCTCACAATATATTAAAATATTTAAAACATTAAAATAAACCATATTCATTTCAGTTAAAACAATATAAAACCCGATCCCCCCCTACCCTAACCCAACCCACCCACCCCATCTCCCTCGGGAAAGGCCTGGCAGAACAGCCAGGTCTTACATTGTTTGCGGAAAGAGGGGAGGTCGGCAGCCAAGTGGATCTCCAATGGGAGGGAGTTCCACAGCCGTGGCCCAGTCACGGAGAACACCCTCCTCATAGTAGACACCCGGGAAACCCGGGAAACCCTGAGGAGGGTGCCTCCCAGCCAACCACAGGGGCTGCTCCAGGTCCCGCAGGGTGAGGCGGTCCTGCGGGTAGGCGGGGCCCAAGCCGTTTAGGGCTTTAAAGGTCAGCACCAACACCTTGAATTGAGCCCGGAAACCTACCGGCAACCAGTGCAGAGAGCGAAGCACCAGTATTATTTGCTCGTGTTGGCCCATCCCTGTTAAGAGACGAGCCGCCACATTCTACACCAGCTGCAGCTTCAAAACCAATACCAAGGGTAGCCCAACGTAAAGCGTGTTGCAGTAGTCCAGTCTCAAGGTAATAAAAGCATGGATGACCGTGGCCAGATCCGAGTCTGAGACATTGTCAGTGGGGAGGGGTAGGAAGGGGGAAAAACGCCACCCACTCACACTTCTAACACACCAGGGCACTCTGCATTTGTGTTGCGGAGGAAGCAAGCCCGTCAGGATAGTTTGCGGGTCTGTCCGTGTGCTCACGCACTCTGAAAATGGACCCCTATCATCACAGGGCGCAGAGCTGTATGGCAGGGGAAGGGACCCACTCGTTCGAGTTGCACGCGGTAGGGAAAAGGCTAGGAAGATACGTGAGGGGGTGCAGGATCCACAGGGAAGGGGACCAAGGTTCTGCAGGGGCAGTTCAC
>QEPC01008443.1:1845938-1878808 GCA_003113815.1 Sphenodon punctatus | reverse complement strand
GTACTCCTCCCGCTCTCACCAGGGGAAGTCCCTGGGTCCACCCCCCTTTTTTAACCCCCCCTTACCTACAACCCCCACCCTACCACCCTAGCCCTGTATAAACAGAAGCCCACACAAAAACAAACAATACCCCCCTGCCACCCCCTGCAGCCCCCCAAAGTGCCCCAAAAGTGCTGCGCCCTTTGGCCGCGGCCCTTTGGCCGCGAGCCTGCGGCGCGGCCGCTGTCCCTGGGGCTTTATGCCCCCAGCTACTTCCGGGTGGGGGGGGAGGGGACAGGTCAGCCCACGTGGCTGGCCTCTGCGTCCCCCCCCCTAACCCCCAACCTTACTGTTAGTTGTTTTTCTTCCCGCAGGTCCAGCGGGCAGCAGGAGCAGCGGTAGCGGTGTCACCAGCGGCGGAGCGGCAGAGCAGCGGGGCACAAGCCCCCCCCCACCGGCAGCGAGCTCCCAGAGCCCCCCCGGCAGCAGCAACAGGGCAGGTCAGATGGCAATCCCTCCAAGCAGGTACAGAAGCGGAAGGCTCAATATGCCAATTTTCTCTTAAATATACAATCTGCAGCAGAATATAAAGCATGAGTTCTTGTGATTTAATATATAAGATGACCAGCACAAGGGTGGGACAGGAAAGTCATTATTGTAAACCAAATAAACTATCCAGATTTCTTCTGGTTTTTGTTTCTTACTCAAAAATGGCCAATATTGCCCTTTTCCTGGTTTTTCCCATTTTGGGCTTCACACTCCTATTGGGAACACTCCCTGGGACTGAACACCCCACACCCCTTGAATTTAATTAAGTTCCCTCAGAGGTCCCATTGAAGCCAATGGGTCCATTTGTGGAGTGGTGTGCTGCTAGGCATGCTCTGTGTGCACCTCAGTAGCCTAGTGGATAAAGTGTTGCACTTTACAGGTCCCTTAAAACTACAGGAGTGTCAGTGGGAGTAAGGACCAGTACACGCACGACCACACACACCCAAAGTCTCCTCGGGTGCTCTGCCCCCAGTGTGCGTGTGGGGTGGGGTGGGGGAACGGCCCGTCAGGATAGTAGTGTGGCCCGATATGTCTCACAGAGACAGAGCCCTTATCATCATATGGCACAGAGCATGAGACCAAGCCCAGGCCTGCACCCACTCTACCATGGATCCACGCACCAAACACCCACACCAGGGGGTTACGGGACGGAACCGTCAGTGTGGGAAACTGGGGGGAATGGGGGGAAAGGCCCACAGTCACAGGGCTGAAAAGGGGACTACTCATGCCAAGGACGGGGGAAAGTGTTCCAGGACCGGGGCTATCACACAGGCACTTACTCACACCCACACCCACGATGCAGCCACCACACACACCACGGGAAAGGATACACAAGGGGAACAGACGTTTTTACACACAAACCCTAAGTATACACCACACCACCCAGACCATACATGTTCCACAACACCCAGAAACAATTCAATACACTTAGTTTTAGCGGCCAGTTTCTCGCTCTGATTACTGGTGCCGAGGAGCCCCCGGTGCCGCCTCATCAAGGGCGGGACATGCCCCCTTGCATGCAAGGAGCAGCACAGAACGCCACTGCGGCTCTGGGCGTGGCCCCGCCTCCTGCAGGGTCACCAGGGGCAGCGCAACGCCGCTAGCATTAGAGCGGGCTGCCTTGGCAACCAGATGCGGCAGCGGTGCTTCTCCTGCCGCGGGCCCAAGCAGCGGGTCCGAGACAGGGGCATGGGGCAACACCTAAGCCCTCCTGGCACGCAAGCCCCCATCCCAACTGACGGGCCTGACAAGAAGTTGGTGCAGTAATAAAAAATCTATAAGACTAAAGTTATTCCACAAGTGTTATTCGGCTTGGAGATCTGTTTTTTTTTATTCATAAGTCCCAGACAGATGTGGTGCAAAATGATTTTATGAGAGGCCTGCTAGATCTGCCTCTTGCTGCCCCTATAATGATGCTGTGAGCAGAAATTGGATTTTGTGTGCTTTCAGTTTTGGCCGTGCTTAGAGCCATAAGTTACTAGGCTAAGCTGTGTCAAATGGAACTGGAGCGATTACCAGCTTTGTGCTGGATTGAACAAGCTTGTCATGCTGGAGCCAGAAAGTATCCCTGGTGGGGAGAGGTCTCAAGAGCTCTCTGCAGAATTGGTTACCCTCCTGAGGGTTGCGTGATTGGAACTAGGCATCAATTTCTAGTTTCCGTGAGATATCTCTGCACAGGAGGATATGGCTAGACTATCTGGCAATAAAATAGCACCTTGGTACAGTAAACATAAGGTTCAGTTTTGTTTCGAACCATATCTTGACAGGATTCGCCCTCCACTGGTTTCCCAGGTCCACAGTCTGGGCATGCTCCTCGACCCACAGCTCCGCATGGATCTCCAGGTGGGGGCGGTGGCGAGGAGTGCATTTCGCCAATTACATCTGGTATGTCAGCTTCGGCCGTATGTTTCAGACAAAGACCTGGTCACTATCATCCATGTTTTCATTACCTTGAGACTGTTGTAACACACTCTACGTGGGGCTACCCCTGGTGACAGTTCAGAGATCGCAGCACTCTACACTGCTAGTGTAGAGTGCAGCAGCCCAACTCTTTATGGGGTTGGGCTGCCATGAGCACAGTACACCGGTGCTCCGGGCTCTGCACTGGCTGCCTATAGTCTTCTGGGCCTGATTCAAGCTGTTGGTGCTGGTCTATAAAGCCCTACATGGTCTCAGCCCGACTTACCTGCAGGATTGCCTCACACCCCGTGCTTTGGAGTGACCTTTACGGTCTGACGGGTGCGCCCTTCTCGAGGACCCCTGTGTGGCCCGGGGGGCACTATGGAGAGGGCCTTTTCAGTGGCTGCACCTAGGCTGTGGAATTCCCTCCCAGCCGAGGTCTGGATGGCCCTGAATCTCCCTTCCTTCCAGCGTATGAGTAAGACCTGGCAGTTCCGCCAGGCGTTCGGTGAGGGAGATGGGGTATAGGGTGGGGGAGTAGGTTGAGGTGGGGGTTGATTGTTCGGGGCCTTCCCTTTTAATGAGTTTTAGTTTTCTATGTTTTATTTATTTTGTGTTGTAAGCCACCCCGAGCTGCCTGGACCAGGAGGAGCGGGGTAAAAGTTTTGTAATAAAATAAATAAATAAATAAATAAATATATATTTTCAAGTCACATATTTTATAATAGCACAGTTAGGGACTCCACTGGCTTTGAGACAGTTAACATCTTTGGAAAAAATGTTATATATGCATTTACCGAGGAAAGGAGCATTGAGAAGAATATATAATCTGTTGAGAGAATTGAGGGAGGAAAAAGAACAAATGAGGTCTATGAAGAGGTAGGAACAAGATCTGGGGAATATGACCTTGACAGAATGGAAAAATATTAATGCTAATTTGTTTCGTTATACAATTTCCACTAGGTTAAATGAGAATATATAAGGTTCTAATGCGTTGGTATTACACTCCAATATCAAAAATGTATGGAGGTTGTAATAAATGCTGGAAACGTAAACAGGAAGGGGCTAATTATTTTCATTGTTAGTGGACTTGTCCTGCAGTTAATAATTTTTGCAGTTTGATAAAAACTGAATGCAAAAACATTTTGGGATATGTTATACATTTTGACCCTAAATTGTTTTTGTTGGGTTATGTAGAAGATACTCCGAAAGATGATCGGGAATTGATATATAATTTGCTAACAGCAGCACGTCTTCAAACAGCAAAGAAATGGAAAAATATGGGGAAGTTAGATATTTCTGAATGGAAGACAGATTGTTAGACTTTTGTAAATATGGCTAAATTGACGAATATCCTAAGGTTTAAAGAAGGCCATATAAAGGAAAGTTTGTTTTGGGGGGGGGGGGGAGGTCCAAATTTATAAGTTATAATAATGACAGTCAAGGTATAATTATTGGATCTACAGTGATACTGGACCAACATATTAGCTTAAATTGGTTTCTCTAGATAATGTTAATGGGAAATGGATAATATGTTTAGATAAGGTATTCCAATTTTATTAGAATATACAGCTTTGATTATGATGTAGGAGGATGAGTATAAATGATAGGAATTTTAGTATTTAAAGGCAAACTAGAATTGCTTTGAGTGTTAATGTGGAATACTGAGATTCTTTTAATTATTGATTTGTCTTAGTATTTTTGTAGTATACTATTTGAATAAAAATTTTAAACAAAAAAACCCACCCTTCCTCAGTCTCACCCTGTCATGTCTGAGTTTCCTATTCTAATTTATTCTTATTGTGTACTGAATAGGAGCAACACTGGGAGAAGTTCAGATTCTGGACCAGATTTAAGACTTCCCCATCTGGGAAAACTCATATCCAGAGTTTTGTTTTTGCTGATTATAGAGAGAGAAAGTTTGGCTCCAGCTTTGGATTGTGACTCCAGGATTTAGACTCGCACCCTTTTCTATTCAGAACATTGATATAATCATTATATACAATGAAACACCATGAAAACAGTAAAGATGTACAGTCTCGCATATTGTGCTCACTTACAACTTAGGCTCCATGCACCCACACCGTGACTTGATCTTTCAGCCCCAATTCTCTTCCTCTGCAGGTTGGGGGCAACACTGAAGCCAAGGACAGCAAGCTCCTCCCTACCCTGGTATTATGTACTTGATCTCTCTCTTCGCTATAGCCACTGTTTCCCCTTCTTTATAGCCCCTTTCTCAGGCTGTAGCTCAATTGCATCTGCTCACTGCTCAGGTGATTAAGGACAGGTAACTTGGGGTGCTATACTGCATTGTGGAGGATATGGGAGAACTGATGGTAATACTGCTGCTTAAGTTCAATTCCGCTGCTTGTGCATTAACTCTCCTTCATTTCAGGCTCCTCCCTCACAAAAAGCACCCTTAGACTCAGTAAAGCTGTTTATTTTGGAATGTCCTTTCTTGCCACACATTTTTAGTGTACCATTGTACAGTGTAGCAAACTCTCACCTCAGATCGGCTCTTCCAGTAAGACTAAAGATATGCGAGTGGTCACTCTCGAGAAATAACTATGGACACAATATATTTCCGACACTCCTACACCACTTCTTCTTTGTTCCCTGCTTTCTGAAGCCTCCTGGGCTGATGTTCTGGTAAGAACACATATCTAACAATGGATTTCCCCCCCAGAACATAGTGTTTGCAATGCAACAACATAGCAAGCCTTCTAGATCTGCATTTCAGACACCTGCACCTGGTGTCTTATTCCATGAGTCTTAAACATGTTAATATAGAGCTGTTTGTACTACTTGAACCCATCGTTGTGGAGGAGTACTGCTCAAATGTTACCCAACCACAGCACAGTCTCTATCTTACAGACTAGGGACATCACCAAGACAGGAAACAGCAAGGTTAGCACCTCTTCCTTAATGTTTCTAATCCCAGTATTTAACTGAGGCTGCTTTTAAACGAGGTGCCTCCTGAGCCCCGCATTTAGAGAAAAGCCATGCGGGGAGCGTTTACACGCTCCCCACGCTGCTGGAAGTGATGTGCTCCCCATTGTCGGCAGTGGCGGCAGCTGGAGATGCGGTGTTTTGAAGAGGCGCATTCTGAAAGCAGGCTTGTTATAATCAGGATGCAAACTGCCAGTAGCCCCTACTATCCACATTCTTCCCATTCTCCCCAATCCAAATGAAAGCATATGGGGAAAGCAGGGTGACAGGGGGCAACTACTCTCCCCAGCTTGACTGTTGCCCCCTACCTGCAGAGGAAGAGGATTAGGGCTGAAAGACCAAGGCAAAGCGTGGGTGCATGGTGTCTAAGCTGTAAGAGAGCACAATGAGTGCTTTCAGATGAACAGCACCTATGCCTCGGCTGTCTCACACCCAGGTGGCCTGTCTGTTTAAAGGTGGGCCGCCAGATCCGCAGGCAAAGCAGGTGCCGTCTACTCCAGCCTCGCTTGCTGTGCTCCCGAACATCCCAGAGCACCATACCAGTGCAGCAGGCAGCCCACACCTGGGGCACCAGCCAGAAGAGAAGCAACTGTCCGCCTGCTTGGCAGATGGCTGCTGCAACTCCGCTCTTGCCCTAGCAATGTCATACAGCTGCCGGCGGCAGCCAAGAGCATCGGGTGACCCACCTGCAGCTCTATGGTGTGGGGGAGGGGTGCCATGCGGACAGACTTTGGACCGCAGCAGCTGCTGGGTCCGTGTAAACCTGATGCAAGCGGGGGTGGATGCAGGGGACACGGGAGCAAGTCCAGGGGTAGCCAGCCCCAGGTCCATCTGAAGACACCCATTATGCGAGAATGTACGTCTTTACTGCTTATACGGCACAAAAGTTAAGGCAGGAGCCTTAACTTACAATCTCCATGGTTTTTGGAGCATGAACAAATTTGTATTCATTCACTCAGGATCTGGCCCAGCCACTGAACAGACGTGTCAGGGCTTGGGCTGAGGAGGGGGCAGGGCGACGTGCAGACGTGGGTTTGCATGGGCCCTCCTGCTGAGTTGCTGAGCATAGCCCACACTCCTTCCTGAGGGCCGACCGTCTCGCCCACCTGGAACAGCCCCCGCCCTGGGTCAGGTAGAGTGGGCCATCACGTCTACTCCAGTCCTGAGATGACCCTTCCAGGCTGCGGCAATGCTTAGCCTGGGCTGTGACTCAGCGATGGGCCCAGGTTACAGCCCGGGCTAAGAACCACCACAGCCCGGAGAAACCCCGGCTTCATTCCAGGGAAACATCCAGCGGGCCGGTTCAGGCATAGCGGCACTGCAGGCGGCCACGCAGGTCAAAGCAAGGCCACCCGCAGTAGCGCCACATCTGAAAAGCCCTTAACAAGGGAAAGGAGGAAACAAAACCCCCAACAGAACAGGCCCTCATCATGTCAGTCCAATGAAAGTTTCAACATAGCCAGTAGAGTGAAATGTTTGGAAGACAACTTGCAGACTGCTGGTGAAGCAGAAACCAGCACCCAACCAAAAATTAAACCAAAAAATAAGAAAATGACAAAGGAGATATAGTGAGTACCAGTTTGGAAAGTTGGAAGCCTTTTTAATCTGTGGAAAGTGGTTTCTTGGCATTACTTATCGTGCCTGCCCCAGCAACATTGTGGGTAAGATTACTGCATTGGTCTTAACCTTCTCTCAATAAATAAATACAATTACATTTTTGCACATTACAGTGGTATTGATAAACACACAGGAAGGGCAAACCACTACCTATTGTTTCTTTGTCTCCTACACCAATATATAATTTTACAGCCATTTTTTAATGTCTAGCACATCTCTCTCTCTTTACCCCCCTCCCACCTTGCTCTGTCCACTCCCCACCCATTCCATGCCTTTAGATATACCTGTCCTACATTTGTTCAGTTTATGTATTTCTACCGGCTATGCTACATGCCTGAGGAAGGACCCTGTGTGGCCAGAAAGCTTGCTTATTTCCACCAATAATACTTGGTCCAATAAAAGATATCATTTGAACCACTTTGTCTCTCTAATATTTTAGTGATGCATGGCTTTACAAAAACCTTGTTGACTTTTCCCCCATTGTATTTGTTTACATGCCTAATAATTCTCATCTTTCCCAAGTAAAGCCTCTACCAGTGCACCTGGCATGAGTGCTAGGTTCTCTAGCTTGTAATTTCCACTGCCATCTCTGGAACCTTCTATAAATATTATTTATTGTATTTTTTTATTTAACCAACCATTTTTCTACCTCGCTCCCTCCTGCTCAGAGCAGCTCAGGGCAGCTTACAAAATGCATAAACAATAAAAACACACATAAAATATCATTAAAAACATTTAAAATGATAAAAAGAACTAAAAGGGCAGAATTCCCCCTCCACAACCCACCCCACCCTACCCGTCTTCCTCTCCAAAGGCCCGGCAGAACAGCCAGGTCTTACATGGTCTATGGAAAGAGGGGAGGTTCGGGGCCAGGCGGGCCTTCGCCGGGAGGGAGTTCCACAGCCTGGGATTGGCCACCAAGAATGCCCTCTCCATGGTCTCCACCTGGGCAATCTGGGGGACTTCGAGTCAGGCGTCCCCAGCTGACCACAGGGGCCGCAATGCAAACCGGAGCCTGAGGTGGTTCCACAGGTAAGACAAGACCAGGCCGTTTAGGGCTTTATAGGTCATTACCAGCACCTTGAATTGGGCCCAGAAGATAATAGGCAGCCAGTCCAGAGAACGGAGCAACAGTGTAATGTGCTTGCGACGAACCGTCCCCGTTAAGAGACAGGCTGCCACATTCCTCACCAGCTGCAACCTCCAGACCATCCGCAAGGGCAGCCCCACGTAGAGTGCATTACAGTAGTCTAGTCAGAGGTGATAAAGGCATGGATGATGGTGGCCAGATCAGAGTCCGAAAAATATGGCCGCAGCCATCATACCAGATGTAATTGGCAAAATGCTCCCCTCGCCACAGCCTCCACCTGGAGATCCAGGTGGAGCTGTGAGTCGAGGAGCACCTCCAGACTACGGACCTGCGTGGCCATAAGGGGGCAGACTCCACCGATATGGGGGCCACCACCCCCCAGCCCTACCCACCAACATCATCACCTCCGACTTGTCAGGGTTCAACTTCAGACAGCTCACCCTCATCCAGTCCCCCACAGCTGCCAAGCACTGGGTGAGCACCAAGACTGCCAGGTCTGGGTCTGCAGAAAAAGAGAGGTAGAGTTGTGTGTCATCGGCGTACTGATGACAACTCACGCCGAACCTTCTCACGACCTCGCCCAAAGGCTGCATATACATGTTAACAGAAGGGGGGCACAGAATAGCTTACCTGCGCTGTGTCATCTGTCGCTGCAGAGGGGGGGTCCACTGCTGCCTCCACCGCTGCTCTACTTCCGCTGGGTCAGGAAATCCAGGGACCTGCGGGGAGACAGAAGAGAGAACTGTGAGCTCCGGGGGTGGGGGAGGAGCGAAGAAGCTTGTCACATGGGCCAGCTTGTTCCCTCCCCTACCTGGAAGTGGCTGGGGGCAGGGCTGGCCCCAGGGTTTGTGAGGCCATGTGCGAAGTCTTGGTGTGGGGCCTAATTTGCATAATTAGGCACCACCTAATTATGCAAATGTATACATTTACATAAAACTTACTCCCTCTGGACAGGAAGGATTCCCATTCTCCACCTCTCCGAGCAACCATGGAGAAGCATGGCCTCCTAATGCTTCCCCCCCTCCCCAGCCGAGTGTCTACCACCACTCCCCAGGAGTGGTTCCACTGCAGGGGCAGCCAAGCGGGCAGTGACACAGGCACAGAGAGACTGACTGCGTCCACTGCCTTACTGGAGGAGGGGCCAGGGGGTGAGCTTAGCCAGTCTGGCCTCCAGGGCCTGTTGCTTCTTGCTGCCAGTGCCGCCTGTGCCTTGTGCACGCATGCGGTGTGACCAGTCCAGAGGTGTTGCTATCACACACACAAGACACCCAAAATGCAGCTAGCTTATTAAGCGCATTATGCCATGAAAAGAGACATATAACCAGTTCAGTTGTGCCCCCATAATCAGTTCATGCTGCCCCCACCCCATAACCAGTTCATTTCTGCCCCCGCCCCCATATAATCTATTCACGCTGCCCCCACCCATAACCATTTAATTTGTGCCCACGGGGCAGCGTGAATTGATTATATGGGGGTGCAAATGAACTGGTTATGGGGTGCGGGTTTAAAGACAGTATTCCTGTTAGCAATAACTTCATTAAGAAGAGTTAGTGAAATAGCAGCCATAATAATCTCAGAACCATATTTGCAGATTTATTTTCCAAGACAGAATAGATATTGCTTTACATCCTAAATTCCTACCTAAGATAGTATAAGTAAGACAGTTGTGAGAATGTGGCCCTTTTTACACGGGTCTCTCCTCCCAGTCATGAACACGCAGATTTCTGTGTGTTCATGGGTGGGGGAACCCCATGTGAATGACGTGGTGCACGCGCCCATGGTGAGTGGGGGTGCATGCACGCTCCCCTAACACGCATCCCCACTCACCCCCCACCACTCATCCCCACGCACAGAGCAACTGGGGGAAATGGTGGTTACTATGTGGGTGTGGATGAGTGGTG
This sequence comes from Sphenodon punctatus, assembly GCA_003113815.1. Classification (NCBI taxonomy): domain Eukaryota; kingdom Metazoa; phylum Chordata; class Lepidosauria; order Sphenodontia; family Sphenodontidae; genus Sphenodon; species Sphenodon punctatus. The sequence goes on along the minus strand of QEPC01008443.1, from coordinate 1,868,824 downwards.
GGTGAGTGGGGATGTGTGTGCAGCTGTGTGCATGCCCCATCCATGCACTGCGCGCCCTCGGACTCCCCACCCGGCGGAGCCATGTCAAAATATCATGTGAGGAGCCACTCGAAGAAGAACAGAAGGTTGCTACCTTGCAAACAAGGTTCTTCGAGATGGCTCCGAACATTCTCACAACACCCACCCTTCCAGCCCTGCATGGAATTCTTTTCTTATATTTCTATAAAGGGTTGAAAGGAACTGTCATTCAGAGGGGGAGGGTTCTTTTTATACTAGAGGAGCTCAAGACCATCACGTGGTCTATTATTTGAATAGGGTGAACGCGCACAACACAGTTGTGAGAATGTTGGGTCCCATCTCGAAGAACCTTCTTTACAAGGTAGCAACCTTCTGAATAGCAGTGGGGATGAGCTGTTTGTAAACAGCCTTATCTTCCAGTCCTATCCAGTGTCCCTGCTGCTGCTGCCCGCTGCAGCACTACTAGAAGGCAGAGGCAGGTGAGGGATGGGGGTCTGGAGCCAGGGAGGGGAGGAAGAATCACTTTCTGGGGTAGAAGCTGGCTGCAGCCTGTTTCCCAGCCAGGCAAGTGCGAGGCCCCAGCTGGCTGCAGGGCCATGTGCTACCGCACATGTGGCACATGCCTGGGGCCAGCCCTGGCTGGGGGCTACATAGCCCAGCTGCCAGTGGCTCCACCGCAGGTCGTGAGCCGAAGGGCGCGGCCCTTAGGGGCTCTTCGGGGCTGCAGGGGACCCAGGGGAGTGTGTTGGCAGGTAGGGGTGTTGTTTGTTCAGGGCTGGGGAGGAAGGGTGGGGGAGTGTTGGAGGGATGGTTAGAGGGTAGGATGTTGGGTGGAGGAGGAGCGATGGTGTCCCAGCGCAAACCCTGGTGGCAGCAGGGGGAGGTCACTTGGTGGTAGTGCGTGGGGGTGTATCCAACTCCCTGTGCGAGAGGGAAGCTGGGGGGGGGGTATGTCTTGTGCCGGCCTCTGGTGGGAGCAGGAAGGCCGGGTAGACTAGGGGGTGGCTTGGGGGTGGTTGGTGAGGGGGGGTGAGGGGCCGTTGGGGAGGAGCAGCCAGAGGGGTGGTTCTTGGCCGTGGATGGTGTGGTCTGCGGGGTTGGATGGCTCGTGCCCCGAGGGGACCAAGCTGCCTGCAGGAGGTGCAGCGTGCCATCCTCCCGCTGGGGTGGAGGGAGGAGCCAGATCCAAGGTCTGCTTGTGGGGGGCTGCTGCTGTTAAACATGAGATCCATTGTAAACAAGGCCCCAATTGTCCTGGATTTGATCCTGGATGGGGCTGTGGACCTTGCGTGTATTACGGAGACCTGGCTGGACAAGATGGCTGGACCATCTTCAGCGGATCTCGTTCCGGCTGGGTATGCCGTGCAGCACCAGGTCCGCACAGATGGCCGGGGTGGTGGTGTATCAATTGTTTTTAGAGAAGACTGGCCTGTTAGGAGGTATCCAGTTCAGGAGATTGCAGGTATTGAGGCCCTCCATGTGGTGTTTGATTTGGCTGGGGGCAAGTTAGGGGTGCTGCTGGTATACCGGGCCCCTTCCTGTCTAGCAGCATCACTTGCTGCTCTAGCAGAGTTGGCCTCGGAGGTGGCGCTGGGCTCCTCCAGGACTTTGGTCCGGGGGGACTTCAACGTCCATGCCGATGTCAGTCTTGTAGGAGCGGAGCGAGAATTCATGGCCGCCATGGCAACCATGGATTTCTCCCAAATGGTCAACTGTCTGACTCATGTAGGGGGGGCATACCCTCAACCTGATCTTTAGTTCTGGCCTTGAGGGGGGTGGTCCGGTAGTGGGGGAGGTTAGGGTTTTGCCCTTGTCATGGACGGACCATTATCTCCTCCAGGCCAGTCTCTCAGTGCGCCACCTCCAGAAGGGGATGGGACCAGTTAGATTGGTCTGTCCTCGGAGGCTGATGGAACCCCAGTGGTTCCAAGAGGTCCTGAGGGAATTAACCTTGGACCTGGACGGCCACTCTGTTGATGAGCTAAGTCGAGCATTGGAACAGCTTGCTGGGGGAGGCCATTAACAGGGTGGCTCCGAGACGCCCCCTGCCTCTGTCTCATCACCGCAGGGCCCCTTGGTTTACTGAGGGGCTGCGGTGTATGAAACAAGTAGGCAGGAGGCTAGAGCGACGCTGGCATCGGACTCGCTCTGACTCCGAGCAACTTCTCCATAGGGCCCATTTGCGGTCCTGTGTTGAGGCTGTGAGGACAACAAAGAAGGAGTTCCTTGCTGTCCTCATAGTGTCTGCAAAGTCACGCCTGGCGGAGCTGTTTCGGGTGGTGCGGGGACTGGTCAGTCCAGCCTCCCTCCGCCTGAACGGGGACTTGTCCCAGGCCTGCTGTGAGGAATTTGTCACTTACTTTGCAGACAAGATCGCTCGGATTCAGAGCAACTTTGACACTGGGTTGGGGGCAGCAGGTGGAGAGCACGAGGTGACGGAAGCCCTGTCTGGTTCAACTTTGTGGGGGAAGTTTCAGGAAGTGATGCCAGCTGATGCGGTGGATGTCCTGGGGTCTGTGAGAGCCACCAGTTGTGAACTTGATCCTTGCCCGTCTTGGCTGGTGAAAGCCTCCAGGGAGACATTGGGGATGGTGTTGGCGAGAGTAGTTAATGCATCCCTGCAGTAGGGGAGGTTGTCGCCTAGCCTCAAGGAGGTTGTGGTGCACCCCCTGCTGAAGAAACCATCATTGGATGTGGACGCATTCGCCAGCTACCGATCTGTCTCTAACCTTCCCTTTTTAGGGAAGCTTATTGAGTGGGCGGTGGCGATCCAGCTCCAGGCGCATCTAGACAGCACTGGTTTCCTAGACCCTTTTCAATCGGGTTCCGTCCTGGCTATGGCACTGTGACAGCGTTGGTGGCCTTGGTCGACGATCTCCACCGGGAGATGGACACAGGATGTTCTACATTTTTTATCCTGCTAGATCTCTCGGCCGTTTTTGATACCATGGACTGCTGTTGAGATGGCTGCGTGACCTGGGGGTCTGGACGGGACTGTTCTTGAATGGTTCCGCTCATTCCTCTCGAGGAGAAGCCAGCGGGTGGTGTTGGGAGCTGAAACATCTTGCCCCTGAGCCTTGTCCTGTGGCATTCCGCAGGGTTCTATCCTGTCTCCATTACTATTTAATGTATATATGCAGCCCTTGGGGGAGGTCGTGAGAGGGTTTGGGGTGCGATGTCACCAATATGCTGATGAAACTCAGCTGTACCTCTTTTTCAGCTGACCCAGACCCTGCTGTCTTGTTGCTATCTCAATGTTTGGGGGCCATGGTGGAGTGAATGTGGCAGAGCAGACTGAAGCTCAACCCGGTAAGACAGAGATGATGGTGGTGGGGAGAGCGAGGGAGGTGTCTGCCCCCCTGATTGTGGGGGTTCACCCTCCTATAGCTCCCCAGGTTGGGAGTCTGGGGGTGATATTGGACTCAGATCCCCGCCTGGATTGACAGGTGGAGGTGGTGGCGAAGGCCGCCTTCCGCCAGTTGTATCTGGTGCGGAGGCTGCGTCCGTACGTCTCCGGGCTGGACCTGGCCTCCCTCATTCATGCCTTCGTCACCTCAAGACTGGACTACTGCAATGCGCTCTACGTGGGGCTACCCTTGTTCCTGGTCCAGAGGCTGCAGCTAGTGCAGAATGCGGCAGCCTGGCTCCTGATGGGGACGGGTTGTTGGGAGCATATAAGCCCTGTGCTCCGGACTCTGCACTGGTTGCCAATAACGTGCCGAGCCAGGTTCAAGGTATTGGTAAGGCCCTTGATCTATAAAGGCCCTTCACGGTCTCAGCCCCTTGTACCTCAGGGGCCGCCTCGCCCTCCGCACCCCAGAGCGGCTCCTTCGGTCTGCCAGGGGTGCCTTCTTGAGGTTCCTCATGTCAAGCGGGGGGCCACAATGGAGAAGGCATTCTCGATGGCTGGGACGCATCTTTGGAATTCCCTCCCGGAGGAAGCTTGCCTAGCTCCAAGCCTTTTAACATTCTGGCGGGCTTGTAAAACCTGGCTATTCACCCAAGCCTTTGGGGGGGAGGCGGGAGGGTTTTTAGTTCTTCCCTAGTCATTTTTATTTTTCCTAACCCTGTTTTGAGGTTTTAAATTGTGTGTTTTTAAAAATTGTTTTATTTTTATGAATGTTTTTACTGAGTTGTATGTCGTCCCGGGATGCCGTAGGCAAATGGGGTGACTAATAAGCTTTTAAATAAATAAATAAAAATAAATAAATAAAAGCCTGCGGGACTCCAAATGTGCGGTCCCGGGGAGATGAAGTACAATCTCCGAGAACCACACGCTGAGTTCTCCAGGCCAGGAACAAGCGAAACCATTCAAGAACAATTCCGTCCACCTCGGCCCTGCAGCCAAGCCACCAACATCTCGTGGTCAACAGTATCAGATGCAGCCGACAGATCTAATAGAATTAAATTAGAAGATCTGCCCCTGTCTTATTCATGGCGCAGGTCATCAACCAAAGCCACAAGCTCTGTCTCCGTGTCAAACCCAGGGCAAAAACCAGACTGCGAGGGATCAAGAAAACTGACCTGATCTAGATGCCCCTGAAGCTGCCAAGCCACCACCCATTCAATAACCTTGAGATTAGCTGATAGCTGGCCGGGGAGTCAATGTCAAGAAATGATTTCTTGAGCAGGGGCCTTACCATCATCTTCTTGAGGCGGCTCGGCACCCTGTCCTCCCTAAGGGAGGCACTGACAACCCCCGCCAACAACGGCCCTAATGTCTCCCGGCAGGCCTTGACTAGCCAGGACGGGTACGGATCTAATTCACAACAGGTGGCCCTTACAGCACCAAGGACATCCACCGCATCAGCAGGTGACACCCACTGATATTAATCTCATGAAATCGGACAAGGCGGGTCCTTCACCCCCTCAGGTTCACCTACTGTTATAAGTGCAGCATCGAAGTTGCGGTGAATCTGAGCATGTTAGTGTTAGCACCTTCTATTCCCCAGATACAGAGGGTGATTTTGGCAATAGTTCCAGAGTTTCATTATTTGAGTTCCTTCAGGATTCTTTGGGTGAACATCATTTAGTCCTAGCATTCCATTACTGTTTAATTTAGCAATTTGCTCTAAGGCATCTTCTAGTGCTGCACTGATTTGTGACCGTTCTTTCAATTTATCATCTAAAAAGAACAGTGCTAAAGCATTTCCTCAACTTCCTCTGTAGTGAAGAATGATGCAACGTAGGGTGTTTTCAGACGTTACGGGGCCGCTTGGCCCCATACCGAAAACAACCCATTCATTCCCCGCTGGGGTCACCCCGTCACAACATATCAGACATGCCGGGGGGATCCCGGCGGGGAATCTGAGGGGGCGGGGCCGCACGGCACAACGTGCAGCCGCACGGCCCCGCCCCCTCCACGCACCCCACCGCCCGCCCTCCGGGGAGACGGGCGGCCGCCGTGTCGGGCCGGAGTCGCCACGGCCCGGGATCCCGCCGGTGATCCCGGGCCGTGGCGCGCGGCCAGACGTTACTTTTTTTTGGTCCCCGCTGGGGATCTTTTTGACCACACTTCCCGGGACATTCCCCCAGCTAGCCCGGGAAGCGTGGTTCAAATTGACCCCATGTGCGGATTTACCATGGCAAACATCTGGCGGTCGCCAAACAGACGTGCGAGACACATTGACCACAGGTGCGTATTCACCGTGGTTCACTGTGATCTCGTAACGTCTGAAAATACCCATAATTAATTTAGCTTCTCTGCAATGGCCTTATCATCCTTGAGTGCTCTTCAGTAGAATGGCCCAACTGACTCTTTAGCAGGCATTCCGATTCTGACAGACCTAAATTCATTATTAGATTTTTTTATGGATTGGCTGTGCCCGTTTGACTATCAGGCAATAGAGACTGTGGCGCATATTATGTTGCACTGTCATCTATACGACAAGCCAAGGGTGAAATTTTTGGCACTGTTGTTTGATAAGTGTCTAGGGAGAGCGGACTCCTCTCTTTTGGTTTTGCTCTTAATAATACTATCCCGCAGATTTCTATGGATACTGCCCAATTTTTGGTTCAGGTTTTTTGTATCCATAAACAATTCCTTGAGTTTCAAATGCCATATGCAGACTCTGAGTGATGATATTGGGTCAGTCATGTTAATGAGCTATTTCTTTTTTAGATATTTTATTTTAACAATATACATGTATTTGAGTGTGTCTATTGATGAGTTAATTATTTTTGTATTATGTTTTATTTAGTATACCCTATATTGGATTTTTATTTTTGCATTCCTCTGTTTTATTTGCTTGAGATTTTATTGCATTGTATTCTTTGGCTATGACCTAAGGTCACACTTAATAAACTTTGAACCTTGAACCTATTAGATTTTGCACCTTTATTAGTACAAGGCAAGCAGTCTCTTCCCTCCATTTATTGTCATCTCCATGGGAGTGTTCCTAGCATCGATTTTCTGTAGCTCACCAAGAATATAGCACCTCAAAAGGAGCACATGTATCTAGCTGAAGTCTCACCTTTGTAATTGGTTTCAACAAACACACTTAACATGCTGAATTTTTAATGGCAGACATTTTTAGATTTAAAGTGACTTACTCTAGCTTTAACGATTTTTAGTTAATTTGATCCCCAAACTGTAAACTGATCACTTCAAAATGAATGTGTTTGTGACTCATTGGTTCCACTCAAGTTTAATCTATCATTTCTATCATCACTCCCTTTACCTGTCCATCCTCTAGATGTGAAAAGTGTTTCCGAAGAGCACTTAGAACTAAAATTTTATGCGAGCAACAAAATGTAGGATATACCACATGCACCTAAAAGTGTGTTTATACGTCAAGTTAACCTGCCTTTTGAATAGGTTATTTCTTTCAGCAAAACAGTATATCTGTCAACAGAACTTTCTATAAGGCTGGGAACAAGAGGCTTGGAGAACAAAACTTTGCACCAAGAGATGGTAGACACATCAACATAGGAGATGTCACTGCGGCAGTGATAAGAGCCTGGTGCCTTAGCAGAATGAGCCATATACAAGAATCGTTCTTCTCCCCACCCCCAACTCTCAAGTGGGACAAATAATAACCATTAGTATTAATATAGCATCAGCAATATACCGCACCCTCTACAATCATTAATTTGAGACAGGTCCCTGAGCCAAGTACTTTAATGAATGGGTTCCAGGTTGTATTCATGATTCAGATAAATGTAACTACTGCAAGGGTCTTGAGAACCAGCAAAATGACTCACAACAAAACCTCTGCTACAATATCCTCATGCCAGCTGCCGCCACTGGACGCAGGTAGTCCCTCCAGGAACCGTGTGCTGCCCAGCCCCAGATAACACCATCCCCCTCCCCCTGTTGGAGGAGAAGGGCAGGGCCAGGGCACACAGCTGGACTTCTGGGCCAGGCACAGCCAAAAGTGACCTGCCACGCGGCAGCGCTAAAGGGCACTTAGACATAGCCTTAGCGAGCCCAGGAGGCTATTAATATCGGTGGGATTTTTTTTTTTCCTGTTTTTAAGGAGGAATAAGAGTGGGGAGTGGATTTTTTCTTGCATGAGGGAGGGGGGTAAGGGCTGACACCCTTGGTGTAAGGGAGGAGTGCAGCCCTTTGAAAGGGAGGGATAGTCCTCCAGTGGCAGAGGAGAATGGGGTGTGTATGGCTTTCCCTCAGGGGGCTGGAAGGGCGGACTCCGGGGGGCGGTCTACAGGCACACGGGTCGTTCTGGGAGACGAGTTCAAGCTGTGAGGCAAAACAGTTATTGCATACCTGTCCCACTCACTGGCCCCCAGACAGATGGTGAGGAGAGGTCCCTGGGCCTCAGTTTGATGCTGCTAAATGTGAGGTCAGTGGCTAATAAGACAACCACGGTCTGCGAAATGATCCTGGACCAGGCAGCCGACCTCACGTGTTATGGAAACCTGGCTGGACACTTGAGTCTGGGCCTATTCTGGCTGACCTTGTTCCAGCTGGGCACTCCGTGCAGCAAACCCCTTACAGGGGCGGGGGGGTGTAGCCATTATTTTTAAGGATAACTGGTCTGTGAGGAGATTCCCTGTGCAACCCATCATGGGTATGGAGGGTCTCCATCTGGTGTTGGATTTGGCTGGAGACAGAGTGGGGATACTGCTGGTATACCGGGCACCCACCCGTACAGCAGCCTCCCTGCCCGCACTGACCGAGCTGGTGTCAGAGGTGGTCTTGCAGTCCCCCAGGACAATAGTTCTGGGGGACTTCAACATCTGCCCCAGTCTTGGAGGGGCAGAGCATGAGTTCCCTCTTTTCGCAGGCAGTGTAAGACCTGGCTGTTCCGCCAGGCCTTTCCCAAGGGAGATGGGGTGGGTTTTATATTGTTTTAATGGAAGTTTATAATTGTTTGCTTTAATATGTTTTAAAATGCTGTGAGCCATCACGAGATGCCTGAGACAAGAGGGGGCGGCCTATACATTTTAGAATAAATAAATATAAATTGCTTGCCTTAGGCAGAGACAGGTTCAGAATAAAAGCTGTCTATCTATTATTACATGGCTGCCTCCCTGTCTGTTTTCATGGAATAATGAAGCATGCTGGAGCTTAGATAAGCAAGGGTTGGACACATCTATCCCTCCAACACAAGTCAGTAGCATAGCTAGACTATCATACTGTAGACGTTTGATATTGGTGGTTACATTTTCTCCATCATTTCTTAAAAGCTTGTAACATCAGTCGTTTTTACATGCATAAAGATACTATACAGTATACCGCTAAACTATTCTCTTATTTTAAACTGTGGTCATGAAGGGACGAAGGACACTCACCTTTCCATAATTAAGTTCATAATTAAAAATATAGCAATTATTCCAATTAAGTAGACATGGTTCATTATGATCTACTGATACAGAAATCATTGATATCAAAAGGGGCAAACTAAGTGAATAATTTAGCTTAAGTACCATTTTCGTTAAGTGCCACCAAATCAAATTCCTGAATATTCCCCCACTTTCCTAACTCTGTCAAAGTTTAAAGCAGTAAGCATAAACACATTAGCTTCCCAAATAAAGGAAGAAAGTTTTCCATCAACTCTGCTTTTAGCTTTTATTTTGAAGGGGGGGGGGGAAATCATCCTCCACCTTGAGAAAGTTGCCATTTTACATTTCAGAATACAAATCTGAAAGGAAAAAAATGCTATAAAAAACTAGGACAGAACATCAGCCACGTAATCAGCTCCTTATTGCTGCAGTTATAACTTGGATTGACTTGGAACCTTATATTTTGGTTATTTGTCTTATGCATTCAAAAGTGTTTGGAACACTAGCTGCAATAAAGAAGTTTAAAACGATGACATGATTACACATTAGACAGTAGGAATAGATGAGAGCTTCCACTCTATTTGTTAAAATATAATCCTTGGGAAATAAGCATTTTATACAAGTACAGCTTAGACAGACACTAGAACAGCAGCATTAAAGTGCTATCACAAAACCTTGTAAGAAACTAAATGCAGTGCATGAAAAATCATAAGACCTGGTCTACAAAACGAGGTCGAGTATTCATTTTCCTACATCAACAATCTTCAGTAATGCATCGTGTTTGGTAGAAGTGCTGACCTCTGTCTTTTTGCCCCTACTCCCCTCCAACTAGGATACAGAAAGTTTTCAACTTATTGTTAATGCAAGATATAATATGCACAAACAGTTTGTTGAACAAAATCTGGACAGCAAACAGTACAACTGAGTTGAGTCTTACAAACTAATTTTCGTAAGTAATGTTCAGTGAGTATATCCACGTCTCCACTATGAATCAAAGGGCTTTTTTTCTTACAAAAAACTCATTAATAGAAATATGCCCAGGCAGATGTATACCATACAACAGCAAAAGCTTTAAGCCCCATTTAGTAAGATGACTTTATATTAAAAATAGAAGGTAATTAAGATATAGTCAAAGTTACATTAAGAAAAACTTTCACAGTGCAATATTGAAACTGTCACGAAGTTAAGAAAATACTGATATCCAAGTACAAACAACCACAATGTTAAAATAGACAAAACTACCATACAAGAGTATCTTGTAAAACTGAAAGGAATGAACACAACACAGAGGACATGTTGTGTCCTTGGTCTACACATCTGGCTTCCTAATCTTTAGAGTCATCAGTACATGTTGCTTGTTCTGACATCTGCAGAAGCCATCCAATCTAGGAGGCTGGTTCTTGGTAGTCTGAATGTCTGATCATGATTACATCTTGAACAAGCTGTCTTCGTCACTGCACAATTTCAAAGTAGTGTAATATTGCCATGATGTGCTGAGGCATGAACACATAGCCCGTGTAGAGTGCCATTCCAAGAATGGATACCAACATGGAATCTGAATAAATAATTAAGGAAAGCTGAATTTTGAAATGGGTTATAAAAAGCCTGAAACAAGACTGGTTTAATGTTATACTTCAAAGCTACCATAAGGCAGAGACAAATTCTATATTGTACATTGTTAGCCAGACCTGCGTAGAAAGCAGCCAACCAAAAATGCAAAAGCCAGGGTTAGGGTTCAGGTTAGGTTACCAGGAAAGGCTGTTAGTAACGGCTCACTACATTTTGAGAAAAAGAAAACCTATGTCCAGCACCCTCATACTGTGGGTGCCTTCACACAAGCTACAATGGGCTTAATCCTCATGCACCTGTGACAGGAAACTGCTGTCGCTACAATTCGGGGCCAGCGCAGGGAGCAGGACAGAGGGCCAGGCAGGCCTCTTTCAGCCATGCTGCCACGCCCTGGGCGGGCCAAGGCACCAGCCACACGAGCGGGCACCCAGCACTGTCCCACCCACTATCCCGACACTTGCAGTGACATGGTTGTGTGGGACTAGAGACAGCATCCCGCTGCTCAAAGCCTTGCAGCGGACCTCACCATGCGGGGAGGGAGACAGGGATCAGGCACACAAACAGTAGCATGCTGCCACACCTTGGGCAGCATTACCACACTTTGGGTTATGCTTAGAGATATGAAAGCCTGGAAAAAAACAGAAAAATTTGAAAAAAACGGTTTCTTTCCGTTTTTTCCCCGAGGCCTTTTTTTTTCTGAAAAATTGGAAAAATTGAAAATATTTGGAAGAAAAAATCCTCATGAAATATGTTTTTTGAATGATGAATAAATAAGACAAGGTGTTCTTGTATTGCTACCCTTTACTCCCCCCAAAATGTCTTCTAAGTAATAACTATGTAATAGGAAGACTTTTATATAAGACAGACTATCTCCATATCAGAAGATCATTACAATTCCTATACACCTAGGACAAGCAGTACAGTACAACTCTCAAATGCAAGAGTAAGATGCATTTCAGCCCATTCAGAACATCTTTGGGTATTTGGTCCACAAATGGAGTCTGGGACTCTGCCAAGCATATCCCTCCTGCTACATGGTGACAAGGCCTTTGCATGAGTCAGCCTCAGACTCCTCTTGCTTCTCACCTGCTTCAGATTCCTCCATCTTCTGCAGCATGTGAAAGGAACTGGTCTCTGTTTGGAAATACTGGGTAATTTAAGATGTGACGGGCCCAGAGGCCTGCCACGCTGAACCACGGACCAGGATCCATTTCAGATCACCGTCAGGAATCAGTCCGGCCATCCTTTAGACGTGCCGGTCTGATTCCTACAGGGGATCGGGGAGGGGGTGTGGCTGCGTGGCGCATGGCCGCACAGCCCTGTGCCCCCTGCGCTCCCCCCGGCCACCCGCTTTCCAGGAGACGGACGGGCACAGCGACCAATCTGGCCACTGCGCCCAATCCCATCCCNCAGCCCTGTGCCCCCTGCGCTCCCCCCGGCCACCCGCTTTCCAGGAGACGGACGGGCATAGCGACCAATCTGGCCACTGCGCCCAATCCCATCCCACGGTCTGGGCCACGATCCATGATGGGCCAAGGTAACAGAAGTTACTTTTGGCCCATCCCCGATCGTGGCCAATCTAACCATGGTTCTGGACCTCCGGCCAGCCAAAGGTCCAGAACCGTGGTTAGATTTGATCCCCGCCAGAAACTCACCATGGTAAACATCTGGCGGGGATCGCTCAGACGTTACGGCAATCACGGTCACCACAGGGGATTCACTGTGGCTGACCATGATCTCGTAACATCTGAAATTACCCACTCACACCAAATCAAGAAACTAACATGTGAAAGAATGGAGAAGCTTGTCTCAATCTGGGCAAACCTTCCGTTTTCAGAATTCCACCATGAAGATGATAAAAATGAAGGATCAGAAAAACCAACAACTGCCAATAGTGATAGCTCAGAAAATGAGACTGATTAGACAAAGTTTCATGTGGCAAAATTTGTATTCAATGAGTCTTGGATCCCCCCCTCCCCATTTTTTTCTCAGCTCTTTTTCTAAAAATGAGTGCTTTCTGTATCTGCTTGACACCGTGGAGGAGACCAAGTCCAGATTCCATAATAAATTTGTTTTACTATAATGTTGATGGTTCCTTCTATTTTCAACTTTAATTTTGCCTGCTTCTCATATACTGGCAAAACCTAAGAGATGCTAGAGTTCAGCAGCTTGAAGCTCCATTTGTAACAAAAATTTAAAACATTTTAAAGTAAAAATCAGTAAATTTGTCATTATTGTCTGATAATCTATATTTTTAAAATTTAATAAATATACCAAACATGGTAATTTCATGAGCAAACAAAGTTATACACAATACATTTTATGTTCTTAAAGTAGCAAAGGGAATTTAGATCTGTAAAGGGTGCTAAGAAAATAAGTTTTGCATATATTTCAATTTCTCCCCAAATTTCCATCCCTCCGCCCCCCCCCCAAAAAAACAGGAAAAAAACACAAGTTTTTTCCCATGGCTTCAAAATTTCCAGAAATTGTACATCTCTAGTTATGCTGCTACACGTTGTGCCCCCAGACTTTTTCAGAGGATGCAGCACATAGCAGCCAGCTACCCGCCACACCATGCTGTGAGGTGGGGCGGGGCGAATATCTGGTAGCTACCAGGCACACGATGCACTGCATCGCATGGTTGTCTGCCTGGAGTGGGGTAAGCCTGCCCAAGGTGCAGTAAGTGCATCGTGTGGCTGTACCATGTTTTTCTTCCCCTTAGAGCTAAAACCTTGTCCCCACTGGTCATAGTGTTATCCAAGACTTTTAAAGCATTTGGGGAACATGGCACTGTTCCAGTGGAGACGGAGGGCCTTTGTAGAGAACATCTCTTGATTTTCAAGCCCACTGCATCTTCAGTGTAAGTTGTTCAATAAATTTGTCGAGTGCAATCTGGATGCCATGAGGAGGTGGGCTGAGATGGCAAATTCCTTTCACAGGATTTACTCAACAGCACTGCTGAGCTGGGTAGTTTTTGAACTTGTGATCTGGAGAAAGAAGTCTCCACGAGGATTTAACGTCCACAGTAAACAGAGATTCAAGACTGGTTATAAAAGGCCTCGTCTAGTGCCCAATATATCACTGATAGTGTAAGAGACCAGTGACCTTTCGAAAGGGCCTATTATATGAAGTACCAAGTTTTTTGTTTTTTTTAAAAACACTAACAGAACAGTTGAAAGCTGGGGATGCAGGATTTCTATAGGACCTTAAAGATATATGAAGGCAGTATGAAAATAGGTTAAATAATTTTACGTAGTACAGCTGCTCTTGAGTCTGTCCGTTCCTTGTGTGTAGTCTTGCTTTGCTATTTCCCTACTTTAACTTTTAGAAGTACTGTTTCCTCGTATGTATAAAGACTCACAAAAATAGGACAAGCCAACTAGCTAGAAACTTAAATTCCTCGCTCTGAGATGGATGTATTTTCATATGGACTGCATGTGACGAGCAAATAAGTTGCAAGGTATGTTCTCAAAATGTTAGCCAAGTTACACTTTGGGCACACTGGCTGGCAAACATTCATTTATTAATGTATAACTAAAAGTGATTAGTAATTGACAAGCTAGTGATTGTTTCACTGCAAGAGATCTGAAAGTTGTTCCTGTAAAATTAGTTTTAAGCGCTGTACGTTTTATAAGTTCAATAACTGTTTTGAATCCACCAATAAAAACACATACAAAAATCGTTCAGCTAATTAAATGGGTTTCTGAGTCAGAAAACAGCTTAGCAGAAATAAAGGTGAATATTCAGGCTTAACAACTCTTGACAAACCGTATATTCACAATGCACAGAAAACAAACATCTCCTTTCTTCATGGAAGCTAGGTATGACACAATGGGTAGGCATATAGCAAAGGATTACACCACCTCCAAAAGGGCATGTGTACACAAGAAAGAAAATGACACCCTTAACACGTTTCAGGAATGAAATGCAAAATTACTAGATATTTTATTGAAATCCTGGTGCTCGGTTCACCCAGGGATGAATGGAGCACTGGGACATCTTTGCTGAGTTCTCAGCAAGGCAGAGGGGGAAATCACTGTGCATGTGCAAAATGGCTGCCGGCTATTGCTGCCATTTTGATTAAGGGCAGAGGCCAACGGTGCATGCGTGAGGAATTTTTTTAGAAAAAAAAATCTACAAGGCGAAACTTGACTACACACATTAGGATTAGGGATGAAACAAACAGCTAAATTGCTACTCGTAAGAACTTTCGCCATCTTAGGAACTGGGATCGATTTCCCAACCATTTCCTGATACCAATGCTATTTCTTGATTCTTGCAATACTGCAAGATACCCTCCCAAGTTACTGGCTTTCCGCTCACTGTGTACCGTTCATTTACCGCTTAGTGCATTGCCAAGGGTACCGTTTTACTTCAAGGTTAATTTTACATTTTTCAGCCAATCAGTGCGTAAATAGCTCACGCCTTAACCTCCCTGTAGTGCTCCTTAACCTCCATTCCAGTACCTCCAATCAGAATTGCTGTTCCCTTTGCTCTGACCAATCTGCAACTGGATTGCAGATTTGGAATGGAATCTGTGTACCAGCCAATGAGTGATGAGGAAGGACAAGGGAAAATCAAGTGCAAGAAATGCGGTACTGCGTTGGCATTACCTCCCCAGTATTTGAAATGGATGGCAAAGTGGTAAATAGCAAAGCAATAAATGGGATCCCAATAAGCAGAATTGGTAAATTGAAAAATCAATCGAGATATTGTCAAGTATCGAGAGGTTTTCAATTTGACCAAGATAATATTGGGAGCCAGGATTTTGACGAGAACTCCCACTTTGCCAAACTTCTAGCTCGCGTTTCAGTCCTAATTAGGATGACTATATAAGCATTTTAATGCACATTAGCTAGATTGTTAGCATACGTTTTCCTACTATTGTAGACATACCCCAAGTACCTAATCATTCACTACACAATTAGATGTCAAATGCCATCCAGTTCACTCATCCAACATTAATACTTTCCAATAAAAAGAAAAACCTTTAGTTTTACTTTTAAATTATTATTATTTTTTAAACTTTGCACAGAACTACTCACATGAAACAGTTGTAAAGTAATTCGTTTACATATGTAAAAGGCTCAATTTACAACCATGGCCTTAAGGTAATCACCTTACTATTATTATGTCTTGTGTGTGCTTGGGTGATAGTGGCTACACTTTACCTGCCTCTCTCAACAGTTTACTGGAGACTTTTGAATTAAGGAGGGCTGATATCATAATCACTAGTGTCTTTTTGCAGAAGAGCAACAAGTTCTGGACCTCTTTCTTATGAGACCATATAGCTAGCAGGAAAGATCAGAGAAGGGCAGTAAAATCGTTACATGCCTTATTCACATAACTTTCTTGTTAGCAGGCAACCTTCCCAGAGCAAAATGCACACGCCAAGCAGCCATGCCAGCTGCAGGATTAGTAGCCATAAAATTAGGCACAGGACACATGAGCCACAAGTTACTCCAGAGCACACAAGGCTTCGATGGGACTACTCCAGAATAAGTAGTTTATGGATCTGGCCACCAGCATCTCAAATTAAAAGAACAATAAAAGCTCAAAATTGTAATGATGGAACATACACAACAGGAGAGAGAGGCAGGTGTTCTCTTTATCAGTATGAGAAATATGAAGGAATTAAGTAACTTAAAAAGCAAACCTTAAATAAAACATTAAAGCTTTAACTCTTTAACTCTAGGGGAAACAAGAACAAAAGCAGAAAACTCCAAAACAAGAACTTGCCACTAAATCAGAAGTAAGTTGAATGGACAGAAGGAACAAAAACCCAAACTGTACTATGAAAATATACATCATGCTTGGTATCTTCTTACACATGCTTGTAAGGAGCACTGACAACACTTGCTGTAGCTCATCGCATCAACTTAAACTACAGGAGTTGGGAGTCATGAGTAGGCAGATTAAGAGATTTATAACAGAAGAGGTAAAAGATAGCGCTTTTTTTGCATATTGTCTCTTACTTGTGGGACCCAAAGTCAGCATCACATCCTCCTCTACTTTGCACCTCCTGGATCAACACAGTCACAAGCTGCAATTAGCGGTCTTCTTTTATCAAGGTACTTTTATGGGTCCCGCTACTACAATCCCTTACGGATTGTCTAGGCAGACATTTTCAGCAACTGACAACAGGGACTTAAGAAAACCACTGTAGACAATGTCTGAACACTTGCACATTATTCGTAGCCAATGCTCAAAACAACCCAGTAACTAAGGTAACTAATAACTTCATTGTGCAGATAATGGGAGAAGGGCAATTAAATGTCCAAAACTTGAGCAATTAGGTCCTCCAAGTCATTCATGCAGTTTATGAGAGTCAAGAAGGGGACCCAGATCTCCCAGTCCCATACTGAACACCTCAACTTGACTCCCTTTTCCAGTAGAGAAGAAAGAAAAACAAGGGAGCACCAAACCCAGACTCTCCCACTATGGGCCACATCAGGGCGTTCAAACAGCTCCAGGGGGGAGAAGATGCATATGCAAAAGTAGCAGCTCGGGAGGAAAAAGTAGCCTCGTAGGAGCACAGACGCCTTGGAAATAAATATTTCACATGAGGAACAGGGGCCGGCAAGGATGCCGCTCATTCTTAACCCACAATAAGATCGCCCCCACACGGCCCCCGTGACGCCCCTATCCCACAAACACGCATACCCCGCCACACTCTCATTTAAAGCCCAGTTATGCCCCCACAACCGCTCCAATCCTGCCAGGCGGAGCCCACCTGCTCTTGTCCTGCATGCGCCCAGCTTCCCCCACGCTCGGCTATTCATTCGCCCGCCCTTGCCCTAGGCTCACCGCCACCTCCCGCACCGCGCTTCCCCTGCAGCCCGGCTCCCGGCGGCCTCCCTCCCGGGCAAGGCCCCAGGCGGCGGCAGCGCCGCGGCGAACGTGAGGGAGGGAAGAAGGATACTGAAGACAGTCCGCTCCCAAGGCTCCAGCATATAGAGAGCGGTGACCAGCAGGTACTGGTAATAGAGCCAGGACATCTGCTTCCAGGCTGAGCCCAGCGCCATCCTCGTGCGTCGGTGTACGAGCCGGGCCCAGGCACAGCGCTGAGAGACTGGGACCTACCCTCCGCTCCCGCACTGACTGGCCAGCCCGGTCCCCGCCCCTACCCAGCCGAGGGGCTGGGCTTTGGCTGGGAAAGGCGAGAATTTCCCTCCCTTCTCCTTGCGCTTGTACTGGGTAAAGCACCCGCTTGAAACAGAGCAGCCTTAGGTAACTGCGGTTACATGAGCAGGATCTTTCAGCTCCTCCCTATATTCCATTATAGAACTGCATCTGTATCCCCACTGCGTACTCGTATGGATTCATAAATCCATACTCTTGGGCGGGGGAGGGAGCTGCTCCCCAGCACTTCTCTCCCCAATCCCTCATCCTTCCTCTGCCTCCGGCACAGTATTCACCAGTTTAAGATTCACTAAGAGACTGGATCTGGGCATCTGGCTCAGCCAGCCTTTGGGCTGGTTCCTGGGGCAGGCTTGTGCTGGCTGTCCCTGGGACAGGTTTTTGGTGACTACGTTGCAGGGTTGTTGATTTTCTGTTAGCTTCATGTTCAACTCCTGTCATCAGCTTGACTTTTAGTCTTTCACTCTTCATATCTCTTCTCTTTCCGGAGTTCCCTGCAGAAGCTTCTTTATCTGGGTTGAGATCTCCCTGTTTTCTCTAGGGTGGTTCCTGTTCTCTTACCTTGTCAGAGTTCTTTCTCTCTCTCTCTCTCTCTCTCTCTCTCTCTGTTCACCCTGGGTTTGGCTGTACGAGCTAGGCTTTTTTCTTTCCTGGATTTTTACTTTCCTAGCTCTGTTACTGCCCTGATGCTATAGAACAGTGGTACTCACCATAGGACCCTCAGACAACTAGCGCATGAACAATTGTCTGCATCCAGCAGAGCCTCCAATGTCCCTGGAGAGCAGATTGTGACAGAATTGCTAACTAGTGATTTGCCAACTATCAATGTACACTATCTTTGGCCTAAACGTTAAAGAGGATGCTGAATTTACCTTGACTGAGAGAAGTCACACCCACCACAACCTCTGACACAGAAGCCCACACCACCACTGGAATCTTGAAAAGTAAACTCAAGACAGAGATGTTTTTTTAAATTATAAAAGAAGTTTATTGCTGTGGAAGGAGTCTGCAGCATGTTCTGTGTATTGCATTGACTCATAAAATTAATAGTGCACAGAATCCAAATTTACCATTAATAACCAATCAGGAGTGGACCTCTACTCAGAAATCACACACACAAGGCATTCAAGGGCCAGCCTATTCTCCCATCAGATCCCTTCTGCTTTCACCTAGCAGTATTAAAGTTATAAGATGCCCCAACACTGGACCACAATTTCCTCACTCTTTTAAGGCACTCCTGTGCTTTTTAAAGTTTTAATTACAGCAGGCAGAAGCCAACATACAGCTTATGTATGTGCTGCTTTGCAAGATTATTTACACTAAAAGTATGATGCAGGAAAAGTTAATAGTATAGAAGACACATCATTTAAACCTCCGTCCTGTTGTTAAAAGGAAAATTTTCCCTGTCTCAGCAGAGAAACACCCCCCCTCCTTCTGCCCTGAGGGCAGGTTTTCCTCCCTCCAGTCCTTCCTGAAGTTCCAGTGAGTCTCCCTTCACCTCAAAAATGTTTGTCCTACAAATTAAACAGGGTGAAGGTGATTTCAATTAGCCATTAAAGACTCTTACTGAGATACCTTTTCTCCCAAGCCTTTCCCCTATTGAACTCTGTCTGAAGTTTTGAACTGCTAGCAGATCTTTGAGACTCAAAAATTGAACATAAGTGCCATACTGAGTCAGACCAACGGTCCATTGAGCCCACCATCTGTCTCTGACAGTGGTCAATCTCAGTCACCTGGAGAAGTACTCAACAGGTCGGTTATATTTCCCCAAACCTACCTGGCTAATAGCTGCTAATGGACCTATTCTCCAGAAACTTGTCCAATCCTTTCTTAAACCCAGTTATACTACTGGCCTTGACCACATCTCCTGGCAACAAATTCCGCAACTTCTGTGCATTGAGTGAAAAAATACTTTTTAAAACATCTGCTACCTGTTAGTTTCACAGTGTCCCCTAGTCCTGGTACTATTGGAGAGGGTAAATAACAGTTCCCTATTAATGTGTTCTACACCACTCATGATTTTATAAAAGTCACTCTCATATCCCCTAAGCCATTCCATACCCCTTATCATTTTTGTTGCCCTTGTCTTTCAACTGTATCTTTTTTGAGATGGGGGGACCAGAACTACACAGAATATTCAAGGTGCGGTCACACCATAGACTTATATAGTGGCATTATGATATTTTCAGTTTTATTCTGTCTCTTTATGAATAATTCCTAACATTGTTTGCTTTTTTGACAGCCACCGCACATTGAGCTGATTTCAATTGGACATTCATATCCTCCATGGTCATGGAGCTGCCTGCCTGTAGCAGGAA
Organism: Sphenodon punctatus; assembly: GCA_003113815.1. Classification (NCBI taxonomy): domain Eukaryota; kingdom Metazoa; phylum Chordata; class Lepidosauria; order Sphenodontia; family Sphenodontidae; genus Sphenodon; species Sphenodon punctatus. The sequence continues at coordinate 1,849,034 of QEPC01008443.1, read as the reverse complement.
AGGGGCTTGAGCCCACTTGGTCTGGGGTCAGTCTGATATCATTAGGCTGGTATTGTTGGTTTGGAGTCAGCCTGGTATTGTGTTGGGGGAGAGGCAACATTTTAGAACAGGGAGCTGGGAAACCCCCAGTCTGGGCAGTTGGCATCCAGCCACAGGGCTGAGGCAGTAGGGACATCACGGTGTCTGGGCTTGGCGGAGGGGAACATCTCATACCATTAAGTCTCTCCAAACAAAGAACTCACCTGCCGCCTATCCTGCCAGTATCTAATCAGACGGACTGTCAAGCTGTTCCCGTCATTTAAGCACCAGTTACTAGAACATTAACACTTCTAACATATGAAATTTCTCCTCCAATAATTTTTAGTGCCAAACTTCTAAGCCTGTTAGGACTGTAAGACTCAAAGTACTAAACGATCTAGAACTACCCAAATTCTTCATAAAAGTGCAAAATCTATTCCACCACATCTACTCAGTGGTAATCATCTCACCTCAGGATAAGTTTAGAACAGACAAGCATTGCATTGCAACCTGACGTTGAGTGAATTCCATCTCTAGTAAAGCAAGGAAGGGTGGAGTCAATTTTACTTTATTAATGAATTCCTCTCTGAAAACAGCTTGCCTGAACAAGTTCATGATTAACCAAGGCACTGTGAAATTGGATGCTACACTTTATCCCATCTGGCAGTGATATTATGGAGTGAGAAATACAACCTGATGCAGCCAGGTTCAACCCAATTAAGGTTTCATAGGTTGAAACCAGTACTTTAAATTGCTCCCCCAAATGTTGCATTTTACACCAGTTGAACTTTGAGTTTCATTAGTTTACATACGTAACTACATAAGCACATAGCAGTATTTCTGGGGTGGCAACTGGAAATCCCTGTGGAGGGAGGCATATGCAAAAGAAAAAATTGCAACCCTCTTTCCAATCATAGATGATAGTTCTGATGATATCTGCTGGGTTGTTGCCATTGTGCTCCTGCCTGACATCAAGAAACAGGAACGCATACAGAGAAACCTGGTTTGCATAGCTGTGTAATCAAAGAAAAGCAGTCTGCTGTTAGTGAGGGAGCCAGTATCAGCTCGTTTTTTCTGATTGATCAAACTCTAGAGTTACTTACTGTTTTGATTTGAAATTTTATTTGCGAGTATCCCCCCAAAAGATTATTCCATCCAAACTAGGCAGTCCATCAACAAACAGCACAGTCGTCTGCTATAGGTTATTATAGGAACAATTAGCTCCCTCTCTTAGGAAAGGCCTTCACACAAGGCCTGATATGGAGGCAAGTTTGAACCACATAAGGCACCCACTATTATAGATAGCGTTTGTGCTAGTCTCTGGCCAGTGGTTTGCATTCACATATAGCTCTCCCACACTTGTATAGTGCAGAGGCTTATAACCCTAGTTGGCTGGCTCAGACACACCCTGTGGGCTCAGGCCAGGCCCAGCTTCCTACCAACAGGAGTCTCCCACCCAAAGAACCAGAATGTGATGGTGCTCAATAGAAAGCTTGGCTATGCTGAAAAGGTCCAGGGAATGCCTTAGACCCATGCCTTTTCTTTTGTAGCCTCGTCCCTCACAGTACATTATGACATCACAGTGTTCCATGGGGGGGAGGGGGGGCACCTCCCTAACACATCAGGGCTGGGTTCAGAAGAGCCTGGCTGCATCAGGTTTGGGCTCAATGCATTTGGACTCAGGACCAATTTTTGATCTGAGTAGGGCTCCAATGGTGCATACACACACCTGCTTAAACAGCAAGACTTGTACCAGATTACACAATGGGCACAAGGAAACTAGCATACCAGGGAATTTTGACTGCCATAAATCAGAATTATCAGTCTACACTTGTAGTTTTAAACTAGGTTAGGGCAGATGTGCTGGTACAAGAGTACAGTGTAGACCAGCCCTTACTTATGCTATTGCTACTAGATACAGCACTGTATAATGAGACGTGAGAGAAGGCATTCTTCATTAATCAAAACCAAAAGATGAGCTAGTGCAAGTATGCTTTGTGAAGCAAATCAAGGAATCCGTCATCAACTTGACAATGACTTAGTAATTCTGGTTGTTCAAGAATTACCAAATAGAAAAGGCTATTCATAGCTTCCATAAAGAATGAACAGACTACCTGGCAAAGGATAGAAGCAGACAAGGAGCGCAGCCACATGAGACTCCACAGGATGGCTACCACACTTTCAGTAGCCGTAACCCACTCTGGGCAACAAGACGCAGGGGTTCGGGTGCCCAGTGGCCACCAGATGTTCCACCCACACCAGGGCAGAGCGAGCAGCCTTACCCCAAATGGGATGAGGCTGCCCAAGGCGTGGCTGCCATGTGCCTAGTCGCTGTCTGCCCGGCTGTGCAGCTGCCACAGTGGGGCTTTGAGCGCATGCACTAGTGCCTGTCGCATGCTGCTGTATCACAGCCAGAGGCGGGATTAAGGTCAGGCCAGGGGAGGGAGGTGGGGCAGGGGAGGGCGCCCTATTGTGTGGCTGGTGCCTCAGTCTAGCAGCAGCAAGCCCGCCATGCTTCCCCATGGCCATCTGCCCAGCTCCCCATGCTTGACCCACAGTGCGGCAGCTGCTCTTGCATGCCACAGGGCTGCATTGGGATAGGGTCCTAGCAGCTCGTGTGGCTGCACTAAAGCTAGTTCAACTGTGAAAGAGCCACATGACACCAAAAACTTTCCTCCTTAGAAATGTCCACCAGTCACTCTGTAGTCAAGGGGAAAAAAGGAAACAGCAAAAGGTCACAAATCCTCATATTGTGAGGAAACATCAAGCCCCCAGGTCTTGACCTGTGGCATTCCGCAGGGTTCGATCCTGTCTCCGTTATTATTTAACGTATATATGCAGCCCCTGGGGGAGATCGTGAGAGGGTTCGGGGTGCGATGTCACCAATATGCTGATGATACTCAGCTGTACCTCTTGTTTTCGACTGACCCAGGTCCTGCTGTCTCATTACTTTCCCAATCTTTGGAGGCCATGGCAGATTGGATGTGGCAGAGCAGACTGAAACTTAATCCCAATACGACAGAGGTGATGGTGGTGGGAAGGCCAGGCAGATACTGGCTCCCCTTCTGGGGGGGGGGG
>QEPC01008443.1:1824279-1837599 GCA_003113815.1 Sphenodon punctatus | reverse complement strand
GGGGGGGGGGGCAAACCCCAAACAGGCCCAACACCGAACTCCCCCGGTGTTCGCACATCCCTAGTACCATTGCTTAAGGAGAATGTACGTGACACTGGCAAATGTGGATGGCTGAACATTGTACTAACACAGGCCTTGTTTCTTATAACGACACACAATAGAAAATTTCAATGCATTCCTATGTATCTGTAAATTGTAAATTCCTGTAAAGCATCTGTACCTTCCTACATTTGTAAGCATCTGCATCTGTCAAATATTTACAATCTCTTACTTTCTCCTTTGAGAGTCTACCCATTCCTGGTCTCGATCATCTTCTTCTGGATCATAAAGCAGCTCATCATTAGTTGGAATACGGCGTTGCTGATGTCTCCTCTTCTTTCTGGTCGCTTGCGTAACTGAGGAGTTTACATGAAAATAGTTAAAAAACCACCACCCAATTATAGGATCCCTTTAAAGACATAACTATCCCCGCTTCTACTTATAACTTGTGTCTATTTCACTTTTTTATTTTTTTTTATTTTTTAAACACAACCACAAAATAAATAGATACCCAAATTGAAATGCACAGCACTGGGTCAGCCTCACACAGATGGGGCCTCAGAAGAATTAATGAAATCCAACCTACATTAATACACTCAGCATTTTTTCTATAGGTTTTGGTGGAACAGGATAACACACATGCCCTGCAGCTGTCTGCCCCCTTCTGGCTAAAGCTCCCCAAAGTGAAAGAAAGAGGGCAATGGGGCTTGGAGAAGCAAACAAAGTGACAGAAAAGGCATGCTGTCCACTTAACAGACACCTTCAGAGTTTCAGGAAACATTTAAACAGAGCTAATATATAGCGTTTGTCTCAATCACATTTTTAATAAAATATTGCTACATAATTAAGATAAATTTAGGTACCATTATATATCTTTCAAAGAGCCCATGAATGATTAAATTCTGATGTCCAAACACACTAACTTTCTAGATATTTCTGGAGATGTGAAAGAGCTGGGTTTTGGCCAAAAAGAAGCAAAATCCCCAAGCAAATATGCTATCTTTTATTTACCTACTTCATCTTCATCCTCTGAATCAGAGTCAAAATAAATGTCATCATAGTACTTTGATGTAGTAACTGTCCCGGACTGCCCAGTACTCAAGGAAGTACCTACTTAGAAAACATGAAACAGAACAAGCAGAAAAACATCAGTTAGCCATGAAACCCCATGCGAAAAATAAGCAAGAGTACCAATGGGTGTCTTAACACAGACAGCTGCCTCGCCTCTGCCTTACCCCCCGGCGGGCCATTCATTTAAAGGCAGTCTGCCAGATGTGCAGGCAGAGGCAGAGCAGGCTCTCCCTGTTCTGGGGCTGCTCCGCCAAGGGTGCTCTGGAATATCCCAGACCACCACTAGCAGAGTGTGCAGCCCAACCCTGGGGCACCAGTTGGAGGTGGGGCTGCTTTATGTCTGCTTGGTGAACAGCCGCTGAAGCCCAGCTCTTAAGCAGGAGTTGCCCCAGCAATACCATAGTGTTGTAGGCGATCTGCCCACAACACCATGATGAAGGGGAGGGGTGCCATGCAGCTGCAAGCGGGCAGATGCAGGGGTGCACCCCCAGACTTGCTCTGGGGTTGAGCACCCCCGTGTCCATGTAAAAACATCCAATGGCACATTCCCTTTAATGTTTTGCAAAATGCAACTCTCTATATAAGTCTTATCTTTTAAAAAAACTAATTCACTAGATGGCAGTCTAGCAGAGTACGGCTGCAACTAGGTCATGAATATCCATTCTTAGCTCTAAATAAAGTACGTGTGCAAATTTTTCAGATGTTAAACAGACTGCACTACTCACTATCTGCTTATGCTGATCTACCAACCCTTTATCGTGGAGTAAGTAGTTGGTGAATCACAGCCTTATATTTTAAGCTACATCTCTATTGCCACTACTAGACACATGTAAATTCAAAAACTACAAATGGAAACAATACAACTTAAGATGAAAGTCGCAATATAACCCAAAGTGAGCTTTCATAAACAAATTAATAGTACTCTGGCCAAGAAAACCAAAAGGAGTTACCAAAAATGATTTACAGTTTCACGTTTGCCTACTCACTGGGAAAAATAAGATTAAGTTTGTCAAAGATCCTGTTGTAAACTGGCTTGTATTGTTGTGACTTGGGAAATGAATGACGCTTAATAATTATCAAGCCATCATTTTGAATGGGAGAAGAGGCACACATGCTCGTCTTCCCAACACCAAGGAACTAATACTGCTGCCTTTGCATAAGAATTGAGCTACATCTGAAAGACAGATGGGCAGCTTGGGCTGCTAGAAGCAAGCCAATTTAGCTATGCTGTGAGATAACCTGTCGGGGATGGGTCACTGGAAACGCATTACACCAGCACTGGCTGCCAACAGTCTTCTGGACACAATTCAAGGTGCTGGATTAAACCTATAAAGCCCTAAACAGCATGGCCCCAGGTATCGGAAAGACCGCCTCCTCCCCTATGTACCGTCCTTTACGTACAGCCTCTGAGGTTGGCTAGGGGTGTCCTCTTTTAAGTGCCAACTACCCATGAAGTTGCTACAATGAGTGTGCACAGGGAGGTGTTCTCAGTTGCTGCCCCACAATTATGTAACTCCCTCCCCTTGGAGATCTGCCTAAGCCCAAGCTTCTTCGTCTTCCAGAGGAGGTAGAAGACCTTTTTGTTTGGCCAGGCATTTGGCAGGCAGGAATAGGCTTGGGTAAAGGGGAGGAGGATTGGTGGATGGCAGGTGGGGATAAGGGTGGAGCGGGTGGATGGTTGGGATTTTAGGGATATTTAATGGTTTTGATTGTATTTTATATTTTTTATTTATTTATTTTCGTATTTTTATGCCACCCCCTCATGCACAGCATCTCAGGGCAGCTTACAACATTTTAAAACAAATAATATTATAAATTTTAACATTTAAAATAAGCCAACAATAAAACCAATAAAAATCCACCCTAACCCAGCCCACCCATCCCATCTTCCTCGGCAAAAGTCTGGCGGAATAGCCAGATCTTACACTGTCTATGGAAAGAGGGGAGGTCTACAGTCAGGCAGACCTCCAGCGGAAGGGAGTTCCACAGCCACGGAGCGGCCACCGAGAACACCCTCTAAGGAGACGGGCTGCCGCATTCTGAACAAGCTGCAGTCTCCGAACCGTCACCAAGGGTAGCCCCATGTAGAGTGCATTACGGTAGTCCAGTCTCGAGGTAATAAAAGCATGGATGACCGTAGCAAGGTCCGAGTACAAGACATATGGCCTAAGCCATCGTGCCAGATGTAACTGGCGAAATGCACCTTGAACTGCAGATCTATAGACCCCAGACTATGGACCTGAGATACCAGGGAAGGACGGACTCCATCAATGATGGGGACCATCACTCCCCCAGTTTTCCCCACAACCATCACCTCCATCTTGTTGGGGTTCAACCTCAAGCAGCTCGCCCTCATCCAGTCTCCCACCACTGTCAAACATCAGGTAAACATGGAGACTGCTGGGCCTGGGTCTGATGAAAGATATAGTTGGGTGTCATCAACGTACTGATGACACCTTACACCAAACCCTCTGATGACCTCCCCCAAAGGCTGTATATACACGTTGAACAGGAAAGGGGATAAGATGGAACCTTGCGGGACTCCACACGTGAGGCGCCGGGAGACGACAAACAATCACCCAGTACCACACGCTGAGTTCTTCCGCTCAGAAAAGAGTGGCACCATTCAAGAACAGCCCCACCCTCTCCATCCCAGTCCCGCAACCGAGTCACCAGCAACTCATGATCAACTGTATCAAACGCAGCCGAGAGACCTAGTAGGATCAACAGGCCTTGGTCCAATTCTTGGGAGAGGTCATCAACCAAGGCCACAAACGCAGTCTCTGTGCCATAGCCTGGACGAAATCCAGACTGTGAGGGATACAGGAAACTGATTCTGTCCAGATGCTCCCGAAGTTGACGAGCCATCACCCATCCAATAACCTTCCCTAGAAAGGGGAGGTTAGAGACTGGACAGTACATCAACGTCCAATGATGGGTTTTTCAGCAGGGGCCACACCACCGCCTCCTTGACAGAGACTGGCACCCTGCCTTCCCTAAGGGAGGCACTGATTATCCCAGCCAGCAACGGCCCCAACTTCTCCCAGCTGGCTTTATGTTGTAAGCTACCCTAAGACTTTGGAGAAGAATGGGGTAAAAATGTAATTAATTAATTAAATAAAATGAAGTATATTCCAGCTGGAGCTAGCCCTACCACGTAGGCAAGATAGGTGGCCACCTAGGACAGCAAACGTAAGAGGGTTGCAAAACGTTCCATGCCTTATGGCAGAGGTGCGGCAAGGGTCCCTGGCACACTAAGAGACAAGGGGGTGGGGAGTGTCAAAATGGAAAGATGGGGCCTGGAAGGCATTACCATGCATTCTGTCTGTTCTCTGGCAGGCTTAGCATGCCCTCCAGCATGATCCCTTCCACTGCTGCCCCAGTAACCCCCTACTCCAAATTCTGAGGAGACCCCTGCCCAGCCTCCCAACAAGCCACCTTTCTGGCTATTCCAGTCCCACGCACCCTCTGACCCACAGGCCAGGGTTCCCCCCAACTTGCTAAAGTTTGCCCTGACCCCAGGTCACAGACTAGGTTTCAAAATACTGTTTTCAGTGTTGTTCTGTGGAAAGATTTGTGTCCAAAATCTTCCAGCGTGTTTTCCCCTCACCACATTAACATAATCTGGTTTTAACGAACTTGAATTTGAATCCAATAGCTGTTTGAGACAATACAGCTATTGTTCCTGGGCAGCGTTAGTCACTTTTAATGCCTTATGTTCAAACATGCACCTTTTAGTCAGGCGCACCCGAGGGCATAAGGGACAATGGCCCTCCTGTGCCCTCTGCCCCGCGCCCCCTGCACACACAGCCTTACCTGCACACCCACTTTTTGACCCTCCGTGGATCACAAGAACTCGTCGGGGTCGCCGGCAGCTGCCGCTGCTCCTTTTCAGGAAGGCGGGGACTCCTCTGTTTACATTTGTCAGCTCAGCTGTCTGTGACGAGCTGACTGAGCCGGGGCAGTGAGCGGAGCTCAGCTGACTCTGAGCAGCTCACTCTCCCCGTCAGGCCCCCAGCCCCCCCAGCCTGGAGGAGGGACTGGATCAAGCTGCTGATGGAGTCCCATAAGGGACAAACAGAACAGGAACGCACTTAGGTGGCTAGGGGGAGCCGTCCAAGTGCGTGTAATGGGAAACTGCAGTTTCCCATTACAGCCACCAGGGGGCAAGCTTTCATTGACCCCTATAGGCTCAATTTTTAAACAGCGCCTGGATGCTGATTGCAAGCGCCCAGACGATGGTGCGCCTGCATGCTGGATCCAGGATTAGGCAATTTGCTGCGGCAGGCAGGTAGGCAGCGCTGGTTTTTTTGTGAGGACACACGCTCTGCTGAGCTGCGTGCATTGGCCTCGGTGCCATTTTGTGGAGTGAGTGTCCTGGCGTGGTTGGAGGGGACTCTAGCATTGGACCAGACCAGTATCCGGATTCCTGCTGCGTGAATTGGGGTGAGTATTAAACTGCAGGGGGTAGGGGGGATGNCTGCGTGAATTGGGGTGAGTATTAAACTGCAGGGGGCAGGGGGGATGCGAGACTGGGGGGAAAGGGGGCCAGGCTGGGGGGAGCTGGACTGGGAGACAGCCACTGGGCCCAGAATGGGGCTGAGCTGGGGGGATGGGGGAGGAGTTAGGAGTGGGGGGATGGAGGATGAATGGGGCTGGGGGGGAGGGCAGTCTGACTGTGGAATGGGGCTGGGGTGGAGTGGAGGAGGAGTGGACTGGAAGACACGGGAATGGGGGGAGGGGGTGCACTTGGAGACAATGGGGGAGGGGGAAACTCGGGAAGTCTGGCTAAGGAATGGGGTTGGGGAGGGGGTGGACTGGGAGACATGGGGGGGTGCAACAGATGTGAAGTAAACCATGTTTTGGGAGACAAGTGGAACTCCTCGCTGCTGCTTTTGTGGTGTGTTGAGGATAATATGGTTGGCTTAAGGTATGGTTTCAGTGGTGGTTTGCTTTTGCTGCCTTGTTGTGTGTTTGCCAGTGAACTGCTGGTTTCACCCCTCCTCCCCCAGGCACGTGCAAAGGCCGTGGCCATTTTCTGGGTCCCCTATTCAATGCAGGTCTGCAACAGGGCAAACTTTTTAAGAAGTCCTGTTTCCTTGGACAGGCGTTTGGCAGTCAGGAATAGGGTCTAGCTAATAGGGATGATGGTCTCGAAGGGCCTGTTTTGCTTGCAGTGCCAGCCTGCAACAGGGCAAACCGTTTTAAAAAGGCCTGTCCGCTTGGACAGGCGTTTGGCTGTCAGGGATAGAGTGTAGCTACTAGGGATGCTGGTCTCAAAAGGCCTGTTTTGCTTGCAGTGCCAGCCCGCAACAGGGCAAACCTTTTTTTTTTTAAAGGCCTGTGTGCTTAGACAGGTATTTCGCTGTCAGGGATAGGGTGTAGCCACTAGAGATGCTGGTCTGGATGGGCCTGGTTTGCTTGCAATGCAGCCCTGAAACTGTTCTCCTTGTGAAAAGAGGAGAAAGTAGGTAGGAGCATGGCAGAAGAGAAGGCTGTAGACAACAAGGAGACCCCTTTCCCCTGTCCCCCACTGAAACCATCTCTTCCCCTTCCTCTTCTCGTGCACCAAAACCAAACCCTTTCCCTCCTACTTCCCCTTTGTCCTGTCCTTCTCTTCCCTTTCATTCTCTTCTGGTTCGGCTTGTCGCAGGACAGGGAGCTAACTCAATCCTCCCAGTTCTCCAAGCCAGAAGGAAGGCTTGTCCTAAAGCCTACACCTTCAGAAGACCACAGGTGGCCAAGCATGCCATGAAAATCGAGGATTCAAGAGTTCAGGATAAAGGTAGGCGATGGCAACATGATCTATTTTTTTTAACCTATTATGGTTAATTTGGACCCAGTGGGAAAGAGTGAATGGATGGGACCCCAGTAGGAGGGCTCTCTATCCCCCGGTGGCAGTGTTTCACGCAGCAGCATTCCCAACATTAACTAATATAATGTCCATCCCATGTTAACCCTGGGAACTCCTTGCTGTTGGGGGTTATGCCACACCACTGGCCTACCATTGCCCTGGCTACGCCCCTAGCCCCACCGGCCCGCCAGGTTCAACCCACCCACTGCCCCACCAGCCTCCAAACCCACCAGCCACCCCTGCTTTTAGTAGTAGTAATTTTCCCCACAAAAGCACCAAGTGATACTAAGTTTTACTATACAATGACTCTTCATGCAATATCACCACTTTAAGAGTGGAATGCAACAGGTTGTTGACATTTGTAGGTCCAGGAGTGCAAAACAGGATAGACATTACTCCATATCAGCTGACTTGAAGTTTTAAACAGCACTCCATTTTTACTGGAGGCCTTCTTCAGACATCACTTTTGCTCATGGGAAGAAAACAAAGCTTTGCACCTTCATGAGCAGCATTCAGTCATTAGCTTAAACCAATCAGCTTAAACCAATCTGAAATCAAGGTAGCTGTGGCCTGCCAAATACTAGTCCAGACACTCCACAAACACTTGTTCCAGGACAATCTCCTGCAGGGGTGGGGAAACCCCAGCCCATGGGCCAAATCCAGCTGCAGCTGTTTTTTATTTGGTCCTTTCCAGTTCCTGGATGTGGTCTGTGGATTCAGTCCCTTCCCTAAAGCACTGAAATAGTGAACTTGGGGGAACAGTAGCACAGATGAGAGCATTCTCTCAAGGATAGGATGAAATGTTAGGCCCTATACGGTCTGGGCCCGGCTTATCTGCGGGACCACCTCCGGTGTACTGGATTGGCGTCTGCGGGCGTCAGGGGGTGCCCTCTTGGAGGTTCCCCGGGTCTTTCGGGTGACGACCTCCAAGAAGGCATTCTCGGTGGCAGCTCCCCAGCTGTGGAACTCCCTCCCACTGGAGATCTGTCTTTCCCCGGATCTCCCCTCTTTTCGTAAATCCTGTAAGACGTGGCTGTTCGGCCAGGCTTTTGGTGAGGGAGACAGGTAGTGGGTAGGGGGGGGATGCTTTGTTTTTTGGGGGGGGTTAGTTTGGCCCTGTGAGTTTATTTTAATTATTTCCATTTTATATTGTTTTATTATTTTATATTTCTATTTGTTGTACGCCACCCCAAGCTGCCGTGTGGCAGGAGGGGGCAGGTTAGAAGTACTGAAACAAATAAATAAAATAAATAAAATGGACACATGGCATAGATCCATAATGTAGACCCACCCCTTCCTTTCCCCTTAATTGACAATCAATTCACTCCGGTCAAAATAGCGCTAGTACAAACTCTAGTCTAGACAATCGGCTAGCATGTTCTGAAGTACATCTCTACACTACAGTTTTAAGATGTTAGTATGAACATACTAACATCATCCCACCAACCACCCTTGTATCTTGCTCTGGAGAATCCCCAAGTATAGTTAGTATCTATAAACTACTTTTCAGTTAAAGGGCCCACAGACGTCAAACAATAATTGTATAAGCTTGTGGGATTGTAAATGCTTCAGAATATTTTAATAGCATTTTAGACTACCCATTAGTCTTCATTTCCCCTTAATGACTCACTTCCTGTAACCCCATATAACAAGCCGGGGACAAAGTTAATTTGCCTAAAGCAAGGGCTAACAACTTTGAAGGTGTGTAGCAGGAGAAGAGTCAGGTACTTGCTCTCCCTTTTTCCAAGAGTCCAAATCCTCAGACCCAGTAAGCTGCTGAAACGAGGACTACAGCCTTCTACGCACACTTTTGGCCCAGGAAAGGAAGTTGTTGAGTGGAAACACAGAGGCTTATTGAGATAAAAAGGAAGGGGGGAAAAGTCCTGCAAAATTTTAACTGCTCCATTCGGTTAAATGGTTAAATCAAAACTTAATGATGGTAAAGCCTCTGGAAAGGGCAGCATATAAATTTAAATAAATAAATGTAAGCCTCTAGGTTAACTATTAAATTGCTGATAGATGAAACATTGAGATGTTCTGAGATTGTTGCTGGAACGAGGTTGAGTAGAGTACCATCCCTTCTCTCCCCAATTCAAGTCAAGCCCTTGCATCGTCGACACATGATTTTTTCCTCAACACACCAACTAACCACATTGTACTTTTAAAGAGCAGAAACAACTACATTTACCTGTATCCAGCAACTTCCATTTGCCTTCCATAGTTTTCATAGTACAGTCTAGCTCTGCCTCCATTTCCTTTTGGAATTCATCTTCACTGGACGATTCACTTTCTCCAGTCAGACACTCCCGTATTAGTTTGCGCTTCTGGTCAGGAGTGCCATGTAAAAGCACATCCACTTCATCCTCTGAGCTACAAGAAGTTGAAACATTAAAGGTTCTTACAACAGATTTGATACATCATTCCTACTACTGATAGAAAAACATTTTGCAACACACTTACCAGGTTAATTGCTAAAAACTATGGCTGCAACCATCAATAGATTAATCGAACAAATCAATCAATTAATCTGTCTAAAACCAATTCCCTGATTAATCAATTAGCTGCCAGGACCTTCTGACAGTCCATAGTTTGGAGTCCTTAGCTCAAGGGGACACGTTCCAGCAGAAGGCAAGTTTACCCAACACATGCAAATTAGGTGAATCTATGCAAATTTATATGAATTTATGCAAATTTGAATTGATTAATCGACAAAAAGGCTTAATTGATTAATCAACTAAAATCGGGTTGCAGCCCTACTAAAAACACTTCAGCCTTTTGTGGACTATTCTGAGTTGGACCAACGGTCCACTGCGCCCAGCATCCCGTCTCCAACAGCGGCCATTCTCAGTTACTTCAGAGAAGTACCCAACAGATCCATTCCTCCCAGCTCCTGACAGTCAGAGGTTACATCCCCCAACGTACTTGGCTACTAGCCATTAATGGACTATTTGTTTCTCCGTGTCCTATTTACTAAGATCTCAGGCCTGTAACTGACAGGACCCAAGGTGGATAACTGCAACACCCTGAGTCCTCTGAGAGAAGAGCAGGACATAAATCCAACTAAATAAAAAATAACCATGTTGTCTTGGTGTAGGCACAGCAATCTTGGAATTGAAGGATCAGGGCAAGCAATTACAGTAATCCTGCCTTGGAACAGGGGACTAGATTAGATTACCCTTTAGGTCATTCCAAGACCTTAAATATAGATTAAGCCATACAGTGCTCAGATTTCAGAGTCTGGGGTCAGAAGGGACCAGCAAATCCTGTATCCTGACCTCCTGCATATAACAGGCCACCAAGTTCAAGCCTACTGCCTTTATGTAACCCCAAGCCCTAAACTAGATCAAAATACAACCCGCAGAAGGGATCAAGGTATACCAATAGTAGATACACTTCCAAGGGTAGGGCGCTAATTTGATGACATAAATACAGATTAGTCAGTAAACTAGCCACTCTCCACACTGTCAGGAAGGCAGAAGACCGAATTATAACTTTTTTAAAAAACTAAAAAAAACAAACAACCCACAGATGTTATCTTTAAAATAGCAAATTGCACTTGAGCAATATAACATTATACATGTTGTCTGTTGTAAGTTCCTCTGTGCTCCTGCAAGCTTATGCATTTTGTGGCTCACTATGGTGGTGTACAGCAGCAGTGTTGCAATTAGCTATTTTCTCTGTGGCAAAACAGAACAAACATGGGCCCATCCCCGACCCGTAGAGAGACTCCACTGCCCCCCCGGCGGCTCCCATCCCTCGCACCCCGAATCTAGCGAGCCTTACCCCCCCATCCAGGCCCAACGGCCGCTCGCTACCTGCTTTCTCCCAGCTCCTCGTCGCTGGGCTCCTCTATCGCGTAGGGATCATCGTCCTCCTGCAAGCGGCTCATAGCGAACCTCGAGTCGCCCAGCAGCGGCCTCACTTAGTCCCCAGCCCCGATAGAACACTCGATGCCCCCGCCCCTTCGACGTCATTCCGGTCTATCCGCAAAGCCTTCCCCGCCGCTTCCGCTTCCGCTTCCTGTCCACGCTCGCGACAGCGCCCCCGCTCGGTCCCGCCATCACGTCCCTTTCCCTGGTTCCACCAGGTCGCCCCTCCCCACTGACCCTCAGTCCCGGGCTTCAACCAAAGTCTGGTCGCGACTTTAGGAGCTCTCACAGCCCGAAATCGGTGGGGGTGGGAGGATCGTGCTTGCTTTTTTAAATGATTTTCTAGCTTTGTCGGAACTGCCACCTTCAATGCCAGCAATCACGCCTGTGAAAATCAGTTGTTTGTTAAAGAAAAACAAAACAATTTTGCCTTTTGAGCTTGTAAGGTGTAACCCGAGCAGTCAGTTTCAAGCGCCTCTTCGCCGTTCTGAAGGACAGGGACACACTCAAACGAAACATTGAAGTTCTTATGGATTTATCTGATCACCCAATTCAGAATTTTAGAAATCCTTTTAGTAAACAATTGTAAGAATGGGCAAGCCCAGCTTGCCCTTGCAGAGAAATGTTAGGAACACGACAGGATCGCAGCCGAGGATTAAAGTTTTAAAAAACATTGTAGGACCAATTCTAAACAAAACTTACATTTCATAAAACATTTAATATTTTACCATTTCCAATATTTACATTTTATAAAGTTGTATAGACTTTAATTTTATAAAGTTTATAGAATTTCTATAAATGTTAAGGCATTGTAAAAAAAAAATCATAGTCTAAAGAAATGATGTTGTATTGTAATTAGCAGTAAATAACCCACAAAATAAGCATGTATGGTAAATACGGTATGGTAATGAATTAAGTACCTATGGTATATTAATGCTGATGTTATGTTTACACACTGTAGGTAACAAAGTGTAAATAATTTCCATGTTTTTTTGTGTTTAGGTTTTGTTATATTGTATGTTAAATGTGTTTTCTTTAATTACCAGTTTTTTGTTTTAGGAAATTTCTAAGCTTTTTGTGGTGGAAGGAATAGAATTAATTTTTTAATATATAATATTTTCAAAACAATGTGGTAAAGAAAAAGTGGATACAAAGCACTTTTTTGCCTTTGATTCTCTGAGGGAAAAGCAAAAAGGAGCTGGTGACATTTCTACTATAAAGGAAGAATGGCTGAATCTTTGTTTCCCAGTGTTTGTCTGTTTGACCTTATTGTACTGCTGCTCCAGTCAGTCTGTCTCCAGCAGGGAGACATGGGGAGGGGGGTGGGGGAGCCAGGTGGAAGGGCTAGAAGCCATTACACCCCTCTCTCCCCCTTTCCCCACCAGGCAGGACTGGCGGGCTGAGAATGAACATAGGGTACTGCCCCAGCTGCTTCCACCAGCTGCAGCTTGCTGTATCCAGGGACAACCAGCTGCTGCTGCTGCTGCTGCTGCTGCTGCTACTACTGCTATGCCAAAATTTATCGAATCAGGCTGAGGAGGTGCTCTGGGGACAAGCCTCTCTGCACATCCCCTTGGTCACTGCCAGAACTGCCCTATATGAGGCCGCATCTACCACCAGCACTGAGCCTTCTCTCTGACAAGCGCTCAGCCCCCTTGCAAGCAAACTCCTCTCCCCACTCCAGCTCTCCATTGTTGAATAAAGGAGCCTCACAACTTTAAATCTGGGACGACTCTTGCAACTGAGTGGCTGCAGGTCATTTAAACGGCAGGGGGGAACACAAGGAAGCCCACTGTGCGTTCTCCAGCTTCTTCCCCGCAAAAGCCCTTGCCTTGCTCAAGCATGGGTGGGAGGAGGAGGAGAACGGCTGACTTGGGAGCCCTGCATGCAAAATCCTCCCAGCTCCCTCACAAGCAAACTCCTGCCCCGTCACAGCTCCCTACTGTTGAATGAAGGAGTCTCCGAACTTTAAATCCAACAGTCCTCTTGCAACTTAAAATGCGAGACTTCTCCCCATGTGTTCTCCTTTCCTCAGCTGGGAAGGAGGTTCTGATGCCTAGCCCTGGGCTGCACCCCCTCCCCCACCCTCATACTTGGAAGAGTGTTCCCATTGCAATAAGTGGCCAAGTTTACTGTCCACGATAAGGGAGGGCTCTGGGGAACAGAGATACCTGGTTGCAGGCACCTCTTTCAGCCAGATCCGCTGGTCATCCGCACTGCTCGCTGTATCTTTTATATATCCCTTTTTAGGGAAGGTTATTGAGCGGGCGGTGGCGATCCAGCTCCAGGCACATCTAGATGGCATCGGTTTCCTAGACCCTTTTCAATCTGGGTTCCGTCCCGGCTATGGCACTGAGACGGCGTTGGTGGCCTTTGTCGACGATCTCCACCAGGAGATGGATGCAGGATGTTTGACATTTCTTATCCTGCTAGATCTCTTGGTTGCTTTTGACACCGTGGACCATGGGCTGCTGTTGAGACGGCTGC
>QEPC01008443.1:1773114-1822445 GCA_003113815.1 Sphenodon punctatus | reverse complement strand
CCTGCTGTTCAGGAACAGTGACTAGCTCAGAAGGTGTTGGGAAGGGGGGAGGCAGATAATTAGTTTCGTTTCTTGCAAGCCTCTCCACCCCTGGTGCCTGGAAGTCTGCTCCTCAGTGACTGACACCTCCCTGTCATGTTTGACCTTCCAGTGAACCTTTTTTTGCCACCCGAACTCACCTGAACGCAATCCGAACTGACCGAACTGTTCGGCCATTTCGCCATTCGGTTCGTTCGGTATGTTCGCGTTTGGGTTCAGGTTCGGTCGTCCGAACAAGCCGAGTTCGGGCCAAACTCCGAACTTCCGAACCGCGTTTGCTCATCCCTACGGGCTTGTAAAACCTGGCTGTTCGCCCAGGCCTTTGGGGAGGGGGAGGTTAGGGTTTTTAGCTCTACCCTACCCTTATTTTTTTTAGTTATCCTAATCCTGTTTTAAATTGTTTATATTATTATGATAGTTTTATATTTATATTATTGTATTTTTTATTCTTTTAAAATTGTTAGCTGCCCGAGCTGTTTTTACAGGAGGGGCGGGGTATAAATTGATAAAAATAAATAAATGTCCGGGGTCCATCGTCCCCCAACATGCAGCTGTCCATGTGTGATGACTATGACCTTCTGTTACGGAGCCTGTTGCTTTTTGAACATTGTGTGTGTAGCCGTGATTGCCAGCAGAGAGTGAGCAAGTTGTGGTTCCGTGTTGTGGGGAATGCTGGGGATGGGCCTCCTGCGGGAATGCCGCTACCGTGGGATGAGAAAGACTGTCATTCTGCAGGACATTTGTAGTCTGGTGGAGTTTGGCTTGTGCCTTCTGGAGGAGGGTGGGAAAGTGGGGCCTCCTCCCCAATCATCTTTGCCAGTGTCATCCTGAGAGCCCAGGGTCAGGAGGCAGCAGCAGGAGTATGAGGAATGCCTGTGTGAGCTAAAATTGGTCACACAAGGTCCATACCTGACCAGACACCCAATTCAACAGAGATGGCAGTCCTCAGGGTGGTCTTACCCCGGGGCGGTTCAGGGCAGCTGCCCCAGACCCTGTTCCTAGGGGGCGTGCACTGTCAGGGCCCCCAGCTCCTGGTCACAGTCAGTCTCGGCCACTCTCACTCCCTGGCCAAGACTGACAGGCATGGCGGCAGATTTCATCTGCTGCTGCGGCGCCTGCCCGGCCCAGGGAGCAAGCGAGTAGGTCCTGCGTGGGGCCCAGGCCGGTGGCGGCAGTGGATGGATGGGGTAAGTGCCCCAAATGGCTGGGCTTGGGGATGGACAGAGGGAAGTGCCTCTCTGCCCATCCCCAGGCCCGGTGAGCGCCCCTAGGCCCGCTGGCTGTCAAAATAGAGCCCCCCATTTCTCCCCTGTCCTGGACCCCACAGTGCCTAAGGCCAGCTCTGGCAGTCCTGGTTAAGATTTGAAGCTGGCCAGATGTCCAACTTGCTCTGGCCAGCAAGGATCCCATTGCCCCGAACATCATGGTGGATCGACATATGTGGGCTCAAGGGTACCGGAGAGGAATGTATGGGAGGAGTATGCAGAGGATGCTGGGTTCCAGGTTCCATCGCAGCCATGACCTGGTTGTGGAACAATGCTTGGTGACTGTGACCAACTCCACCTCCTCCCCATCTCCCACATTCCTGGGGGGGGGGGGGCTCTGCCTGCTTGACTTTGCCCTTGGACCACCCCCATCCCAGACATCATGCTGTGAGCCGTCTGTGTTAGTCCGCAGGTTTGCAGAACAGGGTTCATGTCCACCACCCCAGCAGCCATGATTCCCCTTGGAACTGGGCTCAGTGAACTGCCATTGTTTGCCCTGGACTCTGTGCTGTGTGGGGCATGTGTTTGGGACAGTGGAAATGTCAACCTGGCAAGGGCGGTGTGGCTTGGTACTTGGTTTTTTCAGCTGCTGACCCATTGGTCTCTTTGCTGCATTAAATACCCCCTTGCGTTCCTGAACTGGTTGTGGGTTGTGTGACGTGCCCTGAGGTTTTGTGTGTTGTTGCCCATTACCCTTATCTGGTGGCGTGTCCTGCACATTGCCGCGGTTGTCTGGGTCTGCCATGGCCTGTCCCTCCTTCCCATGCTCAGGGATTCCTGCTGAGGGTGGGTGGAAGCGGCTTCACTTGCCTGCATACCGCTATGGTTGCATGTTGTGCAGTGGAGGACTGTTGATGCGGGGGCTGGGCAGATCAACTGAATTGCTGGGTTAGGTAACTTTATTTATGCTGGGTTGTAGCCAAGCTGTGGTCAGGGTCTGCTGGACCATGCATGTGCGAGAACTAAAATTTTAATATTTAATAACTCTTCATTGCCTTCACTGAACACCATCAGCACACAACAGCACTTCAACAGCTCAGGCTAAGTGTCTGTGAAGTTTTGGAGCTTAACTAACAAAGGTAATAAAAGGTCAGGCTATTTTGAAATTGACCACTACCAATTAACTTTTAAATCATAACTTTTCATCACTGTGATGGATCTACTTCAATATCTGCCTGGGCCCTGCTTATTTGCGGGACTGCCCCACTCTCCATGTGCCCGTGCGACCCTTGAGATCATCCGTGGGAGCCTTTTGGGAGATTCCCCGGGCGAGGCGGGTGGCCACCAATGTTAGATCTTTTTCAGTGGCCGCCCCTGTGCTGTGGAATCCGCTCCCAGCGGAGGCTCGGTTGGCTCCCACTCTCCTGCTGTTTTGGCGTGTATGTAAGACCTGGCTGTTCCATCAGGCTTTTGGTGAGGGGTAGGGTGGGGTTTCCCTACATATTGTATTTTAAATTGTTTTAAATTTTTATATTGTTTTACTGAGTGTTGTTCGCCGCCCCGGGCTGCGCTGTGGGCAGGAGGGGTGGGGTATACATTTTAAATAAATAAATAATATATAACCATTGCACCAAATGAGAGCACACGGTTAATTTAAAAAAACACAAAAACCCTCAATCCATTTATTCAAAAAAGGATTTTTAAATTTTTATGTTTAGAATGGATAGTGGTCCTGCCTAATGATCTAGCCCCTAGCAGGGGCTACGTAATAAGGGTTACACATCCATCGCACAGAGTGAAAAGGTCCCCTGGACCTCTCAGTGCTAATCCATGAAAGTTGGCAAGACCCCCTTACCAAATTGCAAGTCCCAACCCTGGGTTTGCAATAGGAGCAGGGTTAAGGGGTGGATTTTGCAATACAGGAACTGCAAAGTAAGTGCTTTGCCCAAGGCAAACAGGGCTGTCTGGACCTGCAGGAGATCATGTTACCCATGTTGAACTATGGAATAAAAACAAATGGATATGTTAAAATTAACAGGACAGCCGAAGACAATGTGAGGGTCTGCATGAGGGCACAACGAGAAAGGATGTGTGGTACAGGGCAAGAAGTCCCCATGCTAATTTGTGATTTTTGACTTTGACATTGGAAACCCTGAATGTATTCTGAGATTTAATATACAAATATATTGAGTTCTTTACTTCCTTGTCTTTAGGCATTTGAGGTACAATAGTGTCACATTTTCAAGCTTTTAAAATAGAAGCTTCTATTTTTATTAAAATAGAAAAACTTCAGGCGCATCTTGCTGCTTTTGGTTTCATGGACACGTCAGTCAGGATTTCAACCTGAGCATGGCTGAGTCTGCTTTTGTGACCTTGGTTGACTATCTCCACTTGAAAGTCTACAGGGGTAATTGCACCCTGTGGATTTTGTTACATCTTTCAGCAGCCTTTGATACAGCTGGTCATGGATTGTGGTTGACATGGCTGAGACCCCCGGCAGGGGTTCACTAGGCATGGGCGAACAGAATGCGGTTCGGCTGTTCCGTCGTTTGGTTCGAAACCCGAGTTCGGGTTCGATGGTTCGGTTCAGCCGAGTTCGGGTTGGTCGAACTTGGCCGAACAGTCAAATATAGTGTTATCGAAACCAAAACGAAACCAAAACCTAATTTTTGGCCCTGAAAAGACATTTTTCCTGCCCCCGAACTCATCCAAACACGACCGAACTGTTCAGTCATTTGAGAGTTTGGTTCGGACGTCTGAACAGACCGAGTTCGGTCCAAACTCCGAACAGCGGTCGCCCATCTCTAGGGGTCACAAGACTGCTTGAGTGGTTCCACTAATTCCTGGCTAGAACGCAAAGGGTGGTGACGGACGGTGGCTCACTGTCCCCTCGAGAGCTCCATTGTAGGGTCCCATGGGATTCCATCTTGTTCCCAACTCCTTTTCAATGTGTATCTCATGCTGCTGAACAAGGTGGTATGAAGATTTGGAGTGAAGTGCCATCAATATGTTGAGGATACCCAACACTTTTTTTCATCTGACCTGGTCCTGCAGTCTTAGTGTTTACCCAGTGCCTGGCTGTTGTTGGGGATTGGATGCAAGCAAATCAATTGAAGCTAAATCCAGACAAGATCAAGATGATGGTTAACCAGCCTTGTGACATGGGGAAATTTGAAAGGGATAGCCCCCAGCTGGGCAAGGATGGGATAAGCAAGGGCTGCACAGAGCAAATTGATTTCCTTTCTCCTCCAGGGTGCTGGAGGGCAGGTAACTGTGCATAGCTTGTCAATTTTGACTGTCAGCAAAGGGCAGTTTTTAAGCAAGGGCTGCACAGAGCCAACTGCGTGTCCTTTCTCCTCCAGAGTGCTGGAGGGTAGGTAGCTGTGCATAGATTGTCAATTTTGACTGTTACTTAAAGGGAGTTTTCAACGAATCCCCTTTATTCATTTTTGCCAGCTATGCATACAGTAAATGTCAGAGAGGTTAAAAACTCACCAATTTTGGTTGCAGTTGTTTATGGGGGGGCTCAAATGAACGCCCTTCATGTCCATCAGCCAGCATGAAGCAAGCATGAGAGGGGATTGAAAGAAACAGGAGATCCAGCCTTTTGCCCCCCTAGGAAAGCACAGCACACACAAGACTGCTCTGGAGTGAATCAGGAGGTTGTTGCTCTATCCGCTGCCAAGATTGCCTGCAGGTAATTGATTGATTTGGGGGCAATTTTTGCAATCTCTGCCAGATATTATAATGGCCTTTGGTTCACCTGTTCTTTTGCCCATAGGGGAAAATTGTATCTATTGTGCATTGGGCTTGAGGAAACATTTGCACATGAAGAGATTGTGCAGGATGTTTTGCGGCTCCACACAGGTCTGGAATCAGTTTATTGATTGTCCACTGAAGGAGGGGAGGAATCCCCGAAACACGTTTGGACTTTATCAATAGGATCATTGTATTCATTTATTGTATGCATTTATTGCACTGCATTTATTGTGTCTGTGACGGCACATAAAAGTATATATTGTACAATTTTTATGTCAATCATATCCAGCTTGTTTATAATAATTTGATTTTTAGCAATAGTTCTCAGTCATATTAAAGATTTTGGCATATATTTTATATTGCATTTTTTGGCCATCCACACAATAATCAGGGAATAGCTTCTGGACTCTTCTCTTTTGTCTTTAGTGCTGTACTATCCAGTGGATAGCAAGAGAGATTTTTCTCACCCCTTCTGTTTTTGGGTGCTATTGATAGCACCTATGGGGAGACAGCTCCTAGAGGAGAATTCCTGAGAAGCTACGACCATGCAACTCCTGTCAGCAAGCATGTTGGCATGGCAGACTGGGCACCTGTTATTGATGGGGTCCAGTCTCCTTTGGTCTCAGGTTTGCAGCGTTGGGGTGCTCTTTTAAATCATTGCTGCACCTGGATCACAGGTTGCAGTGATGGTTAGGAGTGCTTTTCACCAATTGCATCTGGTGAGAAGGCTACAACTTTTAAAAAAATAAATAAATCAGAGACAATTGGATTTGGCCATAGCTTCATAACCTTGAGGCTAGACTACTACAGTGCTGGGATCAGGATTTAGGGGTTCCCTCTCTCTGTCAGTCTCCCAAAGCACCACTGGGCCAGCCACGACTCAATTACCCAGTTTACAGCCGCCACTGAGCACCACTCTCCACGGACTGTGCGAGCCCATAAGAGGTTAATCCTTTGTCACCTGTATCTCAGGCTTCTAGTCAGTAAAATGAAGTAAAGTAGAAGGGTTAGGCCCATCAGCACAGTGCCAGTAACCACACCGACACACACTTTATAGTGAGAAAGTTTTATTAAAAATTGAGAGAGAATATTGGTTCAAAAGAGTCAATGCAGAAAGGGCACAACAAAATGGCCAGAAATGCCTTCTTACAGGTACCATCTCATCAAGTTTCCACAGCAAGGGCATGCAGAGAAACATTCCCAGTGGCTGCCCCAGAATTATGGAACTCCCTCCCCTTGGGAGAGTCATCAAAGCCTGAGCCTGCTCGTCTTCCAGGTGCATAAAACCTGTTTGACCAAGCATTTGGCTGGCAGGCAAGGGATAGGGGAATTTTAAAGATGTTTTCTATGTGTTGTAAGCTGTCCTGAGCCTTAATGGGAAGGGGAGGGTATAAACCTAAGTAAAAAAGTATCTAGCCTTTAGAGAAACCGTTTTTAGAAGAAAAAAAAAAGGGGGGGGGGGGAAACTTGATCAAGTAGCAAGTCTTACAATGACTTTTTCTTTTTTTACTTAAAACTCCAGTTGCATCATCTCATCTTCATAGTATAGAAACATTCTCATAACTTAAGTTTGAAAAATGGCTCCATAAACCTATAAGTGTGGGGTTTTTTTAAATTAAGAAATGGACATTAAAATAATACTTAAGAAATTTCTTAATTTGGGAGACCATTCATGATTTCTGAGCATGAGTGAGAACTTGCACACTATACAATGTGTCAATTAGCTGTTCCTTTCACAGAAAAGGCTTGGTGACAAGCAGCTGACTAAAAGGTCTCTCCCATAGGTTCACATCTGTTCTCTGGACAAGTATTAATTATCTGGCTTTTGTCATCATACAGACAAAAACCAGTACATAAAACAGTAAAAGTCTCAAAAGAAAAAAGTTCATGTTTAAAAGTAAATTGCTAATAAACTTCACAAGCACATAAAAGCTCTCTAGTTGTGTGCAATTCACTTCTCCAAGTTTTCATAATCATCCACCAGAAGAGCTTACAATAGAGATTACTATTTTTCCTGATATAGACAAACAACTTTCTCTTTCTTTACCTGATTTTCCTATACGTGGCCTTTGTTCCATCAATAAAAGAAGGATACTGCTATTGGGTCCGAGTTATGTTGAATATTCATTTTATATGAAAATACAGTGGGATGCTTGAAGATCATAAGTAAATGATTTCAATATAACATTGACAGTGATGTAGAAAAAAAACTATATTTCTGTTTGACCTGTAGTTACCTCGCCATGTTAGAAATGTTTGCTTTGCCCTTCAAACAAGACAGGCTCTGTTCTTCTTCACATAGATAAGCCACTGCTTGAAGATTACTTTTTGCACATAGGGAAGGTTCAACTTGCCCAAAAATGTAGCTAGCTTTAGCTCAGAAGAGAACCTCCCTTTTACCCTTCATTCCACTATTATCTCACCACCAACTTGAACTTAGAAGTAAACTGTCTTTTCTCAATATAATCACTTTGAATGTTGTGTTGTCATCTACTTCTCTGCGCAGAAGCGACAAACCATGCAAGGGCTTTCCGCCCAAAGATTTCTGTATAAAAAATGTACTGCCCTCACGGGGGTGTGTGCTCGGGATCTAATGATCCTGGAAGCCCACAACGCGTTGTGTTATCTGCTGAATAAAAGAACTCTGCTGTTTATATCTGCTGGCAGCCTCCTCGTCTTACTATCTTATCCACGAAAATCCACAACATTTCTGGTGTCAGGAGTGGGATTCGAGGAACACAGGAGTCCCTCGGAGAGCCTGCGGTAAGTGCTGCATCTGTTTAAAAATCCCAGGGGGACGCCCCAGAGCTCCGGGTGTGCAGGCATCAGGACTGAGTCCTCCAGGCTGCCTCGGAGTTTGATTAGATTGCAATCCTGCTGCTGTACTAATTATAATGGGAACGGCAGAGCCTAAGGACTCTCTGGGAGATAGCCCGGTGGGATACATGGCTCGCCAGTATGGAAAATCAGCTGTAAAATGGGTTGAGAAATGGAATTTCTCTACACTCGGGATCAACCAGAGCTGCAGTTTCTTTTGACTGGCTCTTTTTGTATCCCAGTGTTAACTCACTTGAGACATAATTTAGAAGCAAACCACCTGAGACAGATGGACATTTGGTTTCTCTGGGACAACGAGGCGAATGGGCCAAGTGTCCAAAAGAGATTCTGTCCATTGGCTGGGACAGACCCTGTCTCGCCCCTGCCTTCGGCTCCTCTGCCACGTCCCATCTACCCAGTAATCTCCCCTGTTCCAGATCCCCCAGGGATGGAATCCTAACCCTACTCCGACCTCACCCCCTTTCATCCCCCTGCATACTATGGGGATAACCCTTTCCGCCCTTCCCCACAAGGGCTGCAAGAACAATTTTACCAACACGTCTCCCCTGACGATATAGCTCAGCCCTGATGGGAAATGGCCTCAGCTCCGGACGTCTCTGATTCCCCCCTCCTGACGGTATGATTTCCCTGACTGTTGCCGGAGCTGAGGCCCCTTTCTTGGTTAACACTGGGGTTACCGGCAACACGCCAGTAAATTTACTGGGAAGAGACTTGCTTTGCAAATTGAATGCTAAAATTCTCTGTTCACCTGATGCTGTTTTTCTGAACCTGCCGCAGCCAATTTTTCCTGTACTTTTGATGGCTCTTGCTACTGAGGAGGCAGGACAGGAGCCTCTGCCTGATCACCAGGAGCTCTTGTCTGCCTTGCCTCCCGAATTGTGGGCAGCCACCCCTGATGATGTGGGGCTGCTGCTTGCAAATATCAGTACAGGCTAACAAGTCTTTTCCCTCAGTTCCCTTTGTCTGCCAAGGCCACAGCTGGCATTCACCGTGTTATTCAAAGTTTCCTGGAACAAAGCATTTTAACACCCTGCCTGTCCCCTGTTAACAGCCCCATTTTGCCAGTAAAGAAACCGGGAAAATTCCATGTGGATGGCTCCCCTGTTTATCAGTTTGTCCAAGATTTGCAAGCAGTGAATGATTTTGTTGTCCCTTTGCATCCCATTGTTCCTGACCCGGTTCTCATTATTGCCTCCATACCTGCTGATGCTAAGTTTTTTACTGTCATTGATTTATCTCAAGCCTTTTCTCTGTCCCCACACACCCAGACTCCCAGTATTTGTTTGCCTTTACTGACCCCTCCACACGTTGCCAGCTTACTTTCACCCGCCTCCCCCAGGGTTTCCGTGATTCCCCTTCCCTTTTTAGATTGGCCCTCCGCCAAACTGTGTCTGATTTTGTTGTGCCTTCCGATGCAACTCTCACAACTTATGCAGAGGATTTGCTTATTGCTGCCCCAACTTTAGAAGTTTGCCAGGTGACCTCTTTTGCACTCTTACAGCATTTGGCCCTGAAGGAATATAAGGTTTCTCGTGCTAACCTCCAGTTTTGTCAACCTCAAATTCACCACCTAGGACATGTAATCACTGCTGAAACTTGTTTCCTCTCATTAAACAGACTGAAAGCCATTGTGTCCCTACCAGTGCCTTCTACCCCTCGCCAATTGCAAGTTTTTGGGTGGTGCTAACTACTGCTGCCATTGAATACTGGGGTATGCCCAGTTGGCTCAACCTCTCTATTCTGCACTGTCCTCTGACTTTTTTCTCCTGTCTCCTGAAGCTGTACAGTCATTCCAGGATTTAAAAGCAGCTTTAACTTCTCCCCCCGCACTTGCTCGACCTGACTATTCCAAGCCTTTCACTCTGTTTTGTCATGAGGGCTTTGCCCTTGGGGTTCTCACCCAACCCTTTGGCCATCAGAACCGCCCAGTTGCCTATTTTTCCACCCGCCTTGACGCTGTTGCTAGGGGTTTCCCCCCATGTGTTAAGGCTGTTGCTGCAGCAGCAGAGCTAGTGGACAAATCCTCTCCTTTGGTTCTTGGTCATCCCTTTACTGTAGCTGTCCCTCATGGTGTCTCAGCTTCTGTCTCTGTCGTGTTTAACTCGCTATAAACTTTCCTTGCTGGCTCCTAAGAATCTCACACTTCAACATGTCTACTTTAAATCTTGCCTCTCTCCTGCCTGTCTCTGACTGCAAAGAAACAACTCTTTCTCATGACTGTGCTTCCTTTGTTTTTCATTCCACCACTCCTTGTCCTGACTTAACAGATATGCCTCTTCCTCACCCTGACTGTCATTTGTTTGTTGATGGTAGCTGCTACCGGGATCACAAAGGGTTACATGTTGGGTATGCGGTTTGCATGCCCTAGGCTGTATTGGAGCAAGGCTCCCTCCCCTCTGCTGCAAAACATGGGGAGCTTGGCATTACAGGCTGCTACAAAACAGGTCTATCATAGGGTGGCCCCACTTTTCAAAGATGCACACAACAACATTGTTGTGGAGGCTCCACTCACGTTTCTACTCTCCACAATAACTTGGGTCATCTGCTATGGTGTTGTCTTGTCCCGTGAGATGAATAGCCAGTACGTACACCTGATGTTGCAAGCACCAGTACCAGAGATCCTCTGCCTCCCTTGAGAGCTGTAGAGAGCTAGCTTTCCCTTGCTTGTTGATGAACCACATCATTGTGGGAACTGTCCATGGTGACCTGGACAACAGATCCTCTTACAAGGGGAAGGAAGGCCTTGAGGGCCAGCTTGACAACCCTGAGCTTCAGAATATTGATGTACAATTGAGCCTCCTCATCCGACCACAGGCCTTGAGCTACAAGGTCTTCTGCATGTGCTCTCTACCCAGTTAGTGAGACATTGATGGTCCCCGTGATGTCAGATTGTGGAGGTTCAATTGGCATGCCCCAAAGTAAGTGCTGTCCGGTGCGAAGAGCAGCTTGGTCAATGAGTGAACCATAGGAGAGTAGATGTCCTTCAGCCACTGCTTTAGTGGTCTCATACGCAGTCTCACTAGAGGAGTGACTGATGTGGTGGATGCAAATAGGCCCTGCAGCCAGAGGAAGAATCTCCCTGGGTACAGCCTGCGGTGATGAAGGTTCCAAATCATGGACTGGAAGTAATTGAACCTGTCTTTTGGAAGAAGTGTGCATTCTCTGGTGGTGTCTAGGATGACACCTATAAACTGCAGAAACTTGACGGGGTTAAGTGGGATTTGTCCCAGTTCACGATGAAACCCAGCTCTTGCAGTTGAGATACTGTGGTGTCTACATCTGCTCATAGATTGTTTGATCTTTGCAATGACCAATCAGTCGTCGAGGTAGGGAAAGATGTTGGCTGAGATCCCATGCCCTGCGGACCATGCGCACGTGTACATATGTGTGCGTATTCAGAGCCGTGCGCAAACTGTGCGTGGTTTCCACAGGTTACAATGTGCCTGCAATGTGGATCCACGTTGTTTCCATGCAGGGCATGGAATCGCAGCCGCTGAATCCCTTTCTGTGTAGACTGGCAAACCACATGGTGGCACACTTTGTGAACAGTCTCTGTGCCGTTGCCAGTCCAAAGGGCAGAACTGTGTACTGGAAAGGTCAGTCTCCTACAATGAAACGCAAAAGCTTCTTATGAGAGGGTTGAATTGCAACATGGAAATAGACATCTTTTAGGTCGAGAGAAGCTAACCAATCTCTTCTCTCTAAAGCTGGCAGAACGTTCTGAAGCATGGTCATACAAATTTAGCTTTCCTAATATATTTATTCAACTGTCTGTCATGGCTGGGTCTCAAACTCCTAGCCCTGGGGCTTTGGGGGGGATGGCTGTAGCAGCTTGTGCCACCTGGTACCTTGGTGGCCTGGGCCCTCGTCCTCCTCACTAGGTCTCCTCCTGTATCGTTGCCTGGGGTGTGCCCCACCCCTGCTTGCCTGGCGGCCATTTCTGGTGCGTGCCTCCTGGCTTCCTGATTGGCCACCAGGGAGTACTTGGGACCTTCTGGTGGCCTCAGGAAGCTGGCGGAGCAACTGCTCTTCCTAGGGCTTTGGTTTGTGTACCTCCCTTGGTCTGGTATAGCTTGGTCCTCTCTCTTCCCGTGGCTGTGTTTGTGGCATCCTGTGTGTGTCGTGTCCTGTGTAACCCTCTGTCTCCTGTATGAGTGACACCCCCTTCCTTGTTGTTACTTATGATCCCAGTGCCCTGCAGGTGTTGGGACCCTGTCTCCCGAACCCTCTCCCCCGTGTGACCCGCCAGCTCCCTGTTGCTGGTTCCCCCCCCCTTCCCCGTCGCTGGTTTCCTCCTCCAGCTCCTTGTCATGGGTTACTCCCCTCCAGCTCCCTGTCACTGGGTTCCCCCCTCCAGTTCCCTGTCGCTAGTTATCCCCTCCGACACCCAGGTTCGGGAACTCGATGAGCTGTAAGCTTTATTAGGCTAGTCGGCCTGGTCCTCATGCTGAGCATTCCTTCTCCTTAATACCAGAGAATGGGTGAGAGGTCAGTGTACACGCCTCCTTCCCCACCTCCTTGCCCCGGAGCCTGACACTGTCTCAGCTCCAGTATGGGTTTTAATCCTTCACCTTTCTTAGGTACCAGAAAATACCTAGAAAAAAACCCTATTATGTTCCCTTGAGAGACTTTTTATTTATAGCTCCCTTGGCTAGAAGGGAGTCAATTTCTTCTAGAAGCCATGAGAGATATCCCTAAAGAGGGACAGGGATGGGGGATTAGAGGAAAAATGGACTCGAATTGAATTGTATAACCACAATGCACAATTTCCCTAACCCAGGAGTCACTTGTAATTTCGGTCCAGGTGTCATAGAAAGCTGTCAGGTGGTTGGAGAGGAAAGGGCGGTCACTACCTTACCCCTCAACCTCGCAGATGTTTGTGACCAGGATTGCTGACCCAAGGAAAATGATGTTGCCTGTGTCATGATTTAAGCCTCATGAACCTCTTATGGTTCCGGGAATATGGCTGGTACTGCGTCTGCTGCTGATGTGGTTGAGAGTGCCTGCCGTAGGCAGTGAAGGAGCTGTGTCTATCCAAATAGGTTGGGATGAAGTAATACTGTTTGATTGCTCTGATGACTCCTGATAATCTGGCTGTCTGGCATGTCTAGGGTGTCGTCAGGCGAACCAGAGAACAGTCCAGCCATATCTAAGAGGCAGGTGACGGTCTTCTATAAGAGGTTTATTTTCAGGTATGATGGCAGTGTGCAACCACGCAAGTTGCTGTAGAGTCACAGCCAGCATCACTGTTCAAATGCCAGTCTGCTTTGCGCATAGCTCTTGTCAACTGAAATTGGGCATGTTGTGCCCCTTCCTTCTGGAGGACGGCCACACAGGCAGGATCTAGAGAAATGGACAGCGGAAGTCCCCATGCTTTCATGGGTAGTTGGCATTTGCAAGAGGGTACCCTAGCTGACCTCAGAGGCATCAGCAGTACATAGGTGAAGAGGCAGTCTTTCAGATACCTCGGGCCCAAGCCATTGAAGGCTTTATAGGTTAAAAACAGCTCTTTGAATTGGGCCCAGGAAACTAGTGGCAGCCAGTGCAAACTCTGGAGCACTGTTGTCATGTGCTCCTGGCAACCCGTCCCCGACATAATGTGGGTCACCACGTTCTGCACCAACTGCAGCTACCGAACAGTCCTCAAGGGCAGCCCTACATCGAGCACACTGCAGTAGTCTAGCCTCGAGGTTATGAAGGCATGGATGATGGTGGCGGATCTAAATCAGATAGAAACGGTCGCAGCCGTCTCACCAGCTGAAATGGGTAAAAAACGCTCCTAGTCCCTGCCACAACCTGATAATCCAGGAGCAGTAGTGGATTCAAGAGCACGCCATGGCTGTGAACCTGAGTGACCACGGAAGGCTGGACCCCATCAATGTCAGGGGTTCCCAGGTCACAAGATAATCAAACCATCACCACCTCTGTCTTGCCTGGATTCAGCTTCAATCAGCTTGCCCACATCCAGTCCCCAACAGCAACCAGGCACAAACTGCAGGATGTGGGTCAGATGGTAGGGGGAAAGCACGAGCTGGGTGTCATCTGCATATTGATGGCACCTCCAAATATCCAAACTCTCTCGCCCAGGGACCTCAGCTACACACTGAACAGGACCAGACACAAGATGGAACCCTGCGGGACCCCACAAGGGAGCTCCGGAGGGGAGGATGAGCCACTGCCCATCACCGCTCTCTGGATTCTCCCACCAGGAATGAGCCCAAGGCCACAAGCACCATCTCAGTGCCATGCCCAGAATGAAAACCTGACTGGCATGGGTCCAGAAAGTCAACAACATCAAGATGTGCCCAAAGCTGCAAGGCAACCAGCAGTTCAATAACCTTCCCTAAAAATGGGAGGTTAGAGATAGGGCAATAGCTGGCAGGCACGTCAACATCAAGAGATGGTTTCTTGAGCAGAAGGCGGACGACTGCAGTCTTGAGGCTGTCAGACACCCTGTCCTCCCCAAAAGAAGCACTGATAATCCCAGCCAGCAACACCCCAATGTCTCCCTGCTGACTTTCATCAGCCAGGACGGACATGGATCTAATTCACAATTGGTCATTGGTATCTCAAAAACTGATGTGCTTGGAGGAGAAGAGCCACCAGAAGGTATCTCAGCATTGCCTAAAAAGTCCTTCAATTGACAACATAGAAGTAACATCAGAGACCAAATCCGAAAGGGGGTGGGGGAGAGAGATTATTTTCCTCTTCTGGGTTGGGTGAAGAGGAGGAGGAATCCATTTCTTTCAGCTCTTGGATGGATAGCTGGGCCTGAGCTGGAGTAGAGCCCCAGCTAGTAGAGATTGGGTTGCTGGGGAAGGAGCCACAACCAGTGCTGTTGATGGTATCACTGGTACTGGTGGTGCCAGCTGTACCTGAGACACTGCAGGTGGTGGCAGTGGCTGCCTTATAAATGGAGGGGAGACAGTTCCTGGTGGCTGTGTTGGTGCAGGAATAGGGCTCTAGTGAGGAGACAGAGGAGTCCTGGATCTTCCCCTGGACAGTGGTCTGTGCTGACTTGTCCAGACACATGGAGAGGAACAGTCTTGGAGGGTGCCTGCCGAATCAGTGCAGGGTTGGCAGGAGCAGCACTCTGGATAGTTGCAAGCGCTGCTGCAGGGGAGTTGCTTTGAGCAGGAGGCTCAAAGACTGAAGCAAGCCTGTCTGTGCATGCTGTGCCACTGCTTGATGTGGTGCCAGGTTCAGGGACCCGCTGAGTGGCTGAAGCAGATGGGGCAGTGCTGTTGGTACTGCAAGTGAGCCCACACACCTGTACAAAAATGGCAACAAATGTTGGAAGAATGAATGAGGCAATTCACCCCAAAAATCCATAAGAATATATTACTGAAGACCACGCAGGGAGATCCTGAGGCCCAGCCTCACTCCTTTGTAGGTCTTGCCTTGTGAGGACGTCCTTCAGGCGACGGAGTCTCTTTTTAGCTCGGGTGGAAAGTACAGCACATGCCTTACAAGCCCTCATATTGCGTCCTTCACTGAGGCAACCAATGCAACTGGGGTGCTGATTAGAAATGTAGACTGTGGCTCGGCCGTACAGACACTTCTTAAAGCCAGAATTCTTGGACAGGTTAGACATGATGGCAGTGGCTGGAGCCACGAGGCCCCGTAGGGCTAGGCATGAGTGAGTTCGCAGCTGAATGGAATGAGTCTAAGGAATTGAAGAATGCTGACTACAATTCAGCTGGTGTTCCGATTGCAAGAAGTGGTTGGAAGAAACTGGGGCTTGTCAGCCCCTCACTTTATCACCTCCTGCCTCTCACAAGACTAAAAGCCCACAAAGAGAGCTGGAGGGGAGGGGCCCACCAAGACTGAGCCCTGGTGATAAGATTCCAGGCAGTCTGCCTGGAAACTGCTGATGCAAGAGTGTTTCCAGTGGCCTGTGGAACAGGAAGGGGATCCCATAAGTGAGACCATGGAGATCCTTCAAGCAGAATATGTAGTTATTGACATATCAATCAATTTCTTTCTGTTCTAGGCTCTCCAGCACAAAATGCCATTTAATCCAAGTCCTTGTAGCTCTAATAGTTCATAGGGCAATGCCTGCAGGAAATCCACACAGCATATAAATTGGACATTTTGTGAAATTCCACAACAAAATAGCAGCTTTGGAACTATACGGCATAGTTCAGTTCAGGAGATGAGCCATTAACCAAAAGAAATCAAGTGTCCAAAATTAGAGTCGAGTCAGTTACAGCCCCACATATTTAATCCAAGTGCATTTTAAATGTAAAAAATTTAATTGGAAGATCAAAACCTTTCTCTGACACTTCTTAATGCCTAGATTAGCTCTTTAGAGGTAGTTTGCCTCTTTTTTAGTCCTGTCTTTTTCCTTGGTTACTGACCATTTTATTCTCAAATCATCATCATAATTGCCACACCATCCTTCCCCTTTCTCCGTAGAGAGCGAAGATCCTTTAAGACGTAAATTCCTGTTGAATGGTTGCCATGTCTGGAAGGAGGGGGAAAGAGATAAATGAAACCCAATGCATAGACACACTGGACACACCAGTTCCAACAGGGGATTCGGAGGGGAGAGAATACCATTCCAATTCACCAGATTTACTAGCAATACCTACTCATTACAGACAATGATAAAGGCTACATAATTTTAGGGAAAAAAATAATCTGAATTCACAGTTTATTTTACAACAATTGGGATTAGTCTACAAGTTAAGGCAAACATACTAATGTATTTGCTTTTCTTTTGAAATTATAATTATAAAGATTACATAAAGTTTGCTTCAAAATTTCTATGAAATGTTCATTAATTGAAAAAACATTAAGATGCTGATATCAGTACATGGGAAAACTAAGACAAAGCTTCATAGTAACCATATTCAAACATCTAATGGCAACATTTAATCCATTTGAGCAATGTGGTTCAAATGGGCAAGTTCAAAAATTACTTACAAAGGTAAATAAGATTGGCAGCCATACTGGATACTAGTCTTAACATGAACATAATTATATTGGCTACTTCCACAAAAAACAGAACATTTGGTTTCTGAACAATGAGAGCATACAAAGATTAAATAAACGTATGCGTGAATACGTGTGTATAATGAGTACGTTGTTGCTTCATACAGTCTGGAACTACATTAAGGTGGCGTCACTCCTTCAAAAAGAGCAGCTTATTTCTGTGTACTTTCTCAACTGATTTTTCCAGCAAGCTGTAAATGCCAATTTAAAGTCATGAAAACAAAACCCAGAGGAAGAAGGCAGCCCTTGTTAATAGGGGGACGGAGTGTGGCTTATGTGTCTCCATTTAACACTGCCAGACAGCTCTGCAGCAGCTGTAAATTACCCTGTAGGAACAAAAAACAAAAACGAATTACTGCATTTTCCTTGCTTTTTCAGAAAAAAGTTAAATCCGAGTCGCAGAACACCAATATTCAAGTATCACAGGTTCTACAAATTAAGCATTTGCAGAATGGCACCTCTCTCTAAACAAATTGGTTCCCATAAGATTTATTGATACAACATGCCAGCCTCAGAATCACTGAATGACACCGTTGAGATGTAGTTGCATTTGGTGTCACGTGACCTAGCTGCATTTGGTATCTCACGACCATTTCTGTCAACAAGCTTAAAAATTTAACACTTCATGCTATACCCGATTACTCAGTTTAGTGCCATATCACATTAGTCCAGCAATACATTAAGTCCTTTAACATGGACCAACAAGAGATACCCAAGAGAAAGATGCTAGAAATCTTGTTGTGGACAATTATGGAACAAACAACTTAAGAAGCAGCTTTTTAACGTGCCAGCAGTTGGTGGCAGTCCTCTACCTGAACTATCAGAATGTTTGGGTGTTTATAAAGAAGACAAATAGCCCTCGGGAGTCCACGGTTCAGTCCGTGCCAGCCCCCACTCACGTTTTAGTGTGCAGAGCTAATAAACGGGCAGCCCCCTGCACGCATTTCATGTGCTGGCGGTAGCCGCCACCAGTGGCACCACTCAGTGCTCTCCCTCTCCCCAGCCCTGGCTCTGATGGAAAGGGGGCTCAGAGCCACAAAAAGGCTTCTTCCCTGGCCATGACCTGCCTTTCTATCAGAAGCAGCACTTGCGTACTCTCCCAACTGAGAGGCAGCTGCAAGAGGAGAGGCAGGCGGTGCAGGAAGGACCTTCGCCAGAGGAGCTGCACCTGCACTCCTCTCTGTATTTGGGAAAGGAACTGAGGAGAGCGCAGGAGCCCCACAGATCCTTTTGGTAGAGCTTTGCCCCTCCCTCACTTCCTTTCCCAAACCGTGAGTGTGGGCACAGATCCTCTGGAGAAGGCACCCCCTGCCTCGCTCTCTCCTCTCATAGCCTCCTGTCACCTGAAAGCGCACAATCATACTCTCCCCTCTAGCAGCCATGCTAGGCATGACTATGGTGCTGGTGAACCTGGATGCAGGCAAGGTTGCATGCAACCTAAATTAATGAGATCAGGCAACGTGGGCACGCATTAGCATGCACTGGCCTGCAATGACTCTGGATGCCGCCATGAGTAATAAAGTTTCACCGATGTTCTCAAAAATATTAGGTTCTTATGTGGGTTAATTGATATGATGTCGTTTCATGAGTTTCGTGTAGTTTCGCGAGTTTTATGTTCAGCAACAAGCTTATTTACTGAACTACAGACCGTTCTTGCGTTCCTGTTGGCTGATGCATACCGATTCAAGATTTTTTCCTGCTTGTTTTAAAATGTTAGTGCTAATTTACATTTAATTTTCATTTGAGAGGGACACAGACTTGCATATTAGAGGTCAAGAACAGTCTTTTTTTCCCAGTAGTCATTCTGTTAAGCGACACACTTTCTTAATTCAGAACAAATTAGAGACTTTTGTCTGTAATAAGTACCCGAGAAACAACCTTTTCCTCTTACTGGCAGAGGACGTTACAGCAATTTAAGAACGGTTTTCCTTTCACCTGTGCATTCTGAATTTACACTTAACATCCAATCCAAAATTGGGCAAAGAGGCAGTCGCTGTCATTACAAGACTTCAAAATCAAGTAAGATTGAGGTTTTGAATAATAGATTTGCTTCACAAATCGAAGTAGTCTACTTTCCTTTCCATGGAGAAAGGCGGTTGTCTTAAAGGTCCAGCTTTTGGGAAAGATGGATGGATGGAATGTATCAAGGTCTGACCATTTTGCAAGAATATTGAACAGCAGGTTTACAATTAATAGGATTGCCAAAAAGATGTCGTTAGATACAGCAATACTAGTTCAGCTAATGAGTTTATTCGACATTAAAAAAAATTCAGTATCAAAACTTCTAAAGCTGCAACATATTGTTCAGATTACCAACAATAAAATAGTTTAATAAAATTAAGATTTTTAATGCAAAATTATACTTGGAATCATAGAATCAGAGTTTGATGGTACCTCAGAGGTCATCTAATCCAAACCCTACTCAATGGAGATCTAAAGCAAACTCAACCAAGTTTACTAACATACCCTTTTTAATAATTGTTAGAGACCCATGCCTGTGCACCAATTCCAAAAATATTAGTCTAAGCCCTCAAGGCACTGAGTAATTGCATTTCTGCCTTGCACAAACATCACTGAACTTCTCTTGACCCAAAAAAGACAAACTGTGTAACCTTGTGGATAAGGTGTTGGACTTCGACTTGGGATACTAGGGTTCAAATCCCATCTTAGCCATGAACTAGCTGGGTAGCCTTGAATAAGTCACAACACCGTTGCCATGGTCATACCATTACCCCTGAAGGCCCAGATACCTACCCTCCTATGCCCTCGTCAGGGTGGTGGATCAACTAGGTTGGTCTGCCCCAGAGACTAGCTGATCCAATTGGTTTCCAGAATTCTCTGGGGGATTCCAGAGAAGCCACTAGCCTTAATGGCTACTCTGACGATAGCCTGGTCGCTTTGTGGAATGACATCCTAATTGTGGATATTGACAAGGTTACACCCAGGCACCTGCTTCTACCACTGCGGCAGCATAGGTCCCCCTGGTATACAGAGGGCCTGAGGCGGCTGAAGCGGAAGGGTAAACATTACAGTGCATTTGCCACTTGATTCACACTGAAGTCAACCGATTGTGGCATAGATCATTTTTGAAGTGCTATGCCATGGCTGTGAGGATGACAAAGAAAGCTTTCTTCTCCACTATCAAAGTCCCATCCTGTGGAGCTGTTCCAGGTGCTGAATGGCCTGGTTCACCCAGGTGGTCTCTACAGTAAGTCAGTCACCTATTGCCCATTGTGACATTTTTAACTACTTTGCCGACAAAGATCTCTCGTATCCACCATGACTTGGGTGCTGCTGTTGGTCCAAAGGAACCACTTACTAGCAGTAGAGCAGGCAAGGTTCCGACGAGAGGTCAGTGATTATAACTGCTTCATTTTAATGCATTTGATTGACAAATATGTCAATATTCAAAAGGGGAAGCTATATGTAGCATTTATAGACTTTACAAAAGCTTTTGACACCATAAATAGGAACAAACTGGCAAAAGTTGAAGGTGATGGACATAAATCACTATTTATTAGATCGGATCATTCCGTTACATCTTGAGTTCAAAGCAGTGGTAAAATTGGATATGGCGGGGAATTTATCTAAACTGTTTCACACACTTACAGGTGTCAGAAGAGGATGTCTCTCTTGGCTCTGTTGCTCTTTAACTTATTTATAAATTATTTGGTATCTCTAACTGGCTCAGTTAGTTTTACTCCTCCTAAGATTGGAAATAGACCTGCACCTATTTTAATGTATGCAGATGATATGCCACAGACGAGGAAAGATCTTCAAGGCTGTTTAACCAAACTTGATCAATTTTGTAGAGTTAACATTATGAGGGTTAATCCTGGGAAATCACAGCTCTGCTTTGGTAAGAATAGAATGAGTATAAAATGGTATGTTGGCAACCACCATCTTGCCCAAGTTGGTAGCTATGTATACCTAGGTATCTTCTTTACAGACTCGAGTGCATGGTCAGTTCACAAAGCTAAGATGATTAGTAGGGCGAAGAACTCGGTGGCAGGTATACTGAGCCTATACAGATCTACTAAGACCCCTTGTGTGCGGGTAGCAATTAATGTTTTTAAAACCAAAGTTCTTGCCCAAATGCTTTACTTATTTATAGTAAAACGTATATGCTGCCCCCTCCTGCCTCAGGTATCTCGGGGTAGCTCACAACATCTTAAAAACGTTTTAAACATTAAAACAAGCAGTAATAATTACAATTAAAAAACAATATAAAACCCCATCCCCACCTACCCTAACCCAACCTACCCACCCCATCTCCCTCGGGAAAGGCCTGGTGGAACAGCCAGGTCTTAGATTGTCTATGGAAAGAGGGGAGGCCAGCAGCCAAGCAGATCTCTGGCGGGAGGAAGTTCCACAGCTGTGGCGCAGCCAGGGAGAACACCCTCCTCATAGTAGACACCTGGGAAACCTGGGGGACCCCAAGAAGGGCGCCCCCAGCCGACCGCAGGGGCCGATCCTGCAGGCAGGTGGGGCCCAAGCCGTTTAGGGCTTTAAAAAGGTCAGCACCAACACCTTGAATTGGGCCTGGAACACTAATCGGCAGTCAGTGCAGAGAGCAAAGCTCTGGTGTAATATGCTCGCATCGGCCCGTCCCAGTCAAGAGACGGGCCGCCGCATTCTGCACCAGCTGCAGTTTCCGAACCAGCACCAAGGGTAGCCCCACGTAGAGTGCGATGCAGTAATCCAGTCTCGAGGTAATAAAAGCATGGATGACTGTGGTCAGATCCGAGTTCGAGAGATACGGCCTAAGCCTATGCACCAGATGTAACTGGCGAAATGGCCCCTTCGCCACAGCCGCCACCTGGGCATCCAGGCAGAGCTGAGGGTCCAGGAGGACCCCCAGACTCCGGACCCGAGAAACCAGGGGAGGACAGACCCCATCAATGATGGGAGCCAACACTCCCTCGGCCTTCCCTACAACCATCACCGCCGTCTTGTCAGGATTTAGCCTCTAGCGGCTTGCCCTCATCCAATCCCCCACAGCGGAGAAACACCAGGTAAGCACCGAGACTGCCGGGCCTGAGTCGGAGGAAAAAGATATAGCTGGGTGTCATCAGCATATTGATGACATCTCACTCCATACTCCCTAACAACCTCCCCCAAAGGCTGCATGTACACATTGAACAAGAGAGGGGATAAGAAGAAATCCTATGGTACCCCACACGTGAGGCCCGGGGGGGGGGAGGGGGGGAGGGAGGGAGATGAAAAAACACCCCCAGCACCACACGCTGGGTTCTCCCGGCCAGGAAAGAGCGTAACCATTCAAGAACAGTCCTGCCAATCCCTGCCCGGTCCCACAGCCGAGTCACCAACAATTCATGATCAACAGTATCAAATGCAGCCGAGAGATCTAACAGGATCAATAGGGTCGAATGACCCCAGTCCAACTAATGGGAGAGGTCGTCGACCAAGGCCAAGAGTGCAGTCTCCATGCCATAACCCCCATGAAAGCCCGACTGCGAGGGATCGAGAAAGTTAACCCGGTCCAAATGCCTCTGAAGCTGCCAAGCCACCACCTGTTCGATAGCCTTCCCTAAAAAGGGAAGGTTAGAGACTGGCTGATAACCAGCAATGGCGTCAATGTCCAGAGGTGGTTTCTTGAGCAGGGGCCGTACCACTGCCTCCTTGAGACAGTCCGGCACCCTGCCCCCCCCCAAAGGAGGCACTGACTATCCCTGCCAGCAACGGCCCCAGTGTCTCCCAGCTAGCCTTAACCAGCCAGGACGGGCATGAATCTAATTCACAATAGGTGGCTCGAACAGTCCCAAGAGCATCCCCCGCATCCAAGGGCGACACCGTCCAAAACTCATCTCATAAAATAGGACAAGAAGGGGCTTCACAGCCTCTGACCCGTTCTCTGCTAAAAAAAGTCGCATCAAAACTGTGGTGAATTTGAGTAATTTTATCTACAAAAAAGGTCCGCAAACAAACCACAGCAAGCATTTGATGGTTCTAAGTCCAGGCGGAGGGAGGCCAGACTGATCAGCCCCCTCACCACCCGGAACAGCTCAGCCAGGCAGGACTTAGAGGATACAATAAGGACAGCAAAGAAAACCTTCTTTGCTGTCCGTACTGCAATGGCATAAGTGCGTAACCAGACTCTATGCCACAACCAGTCAACTTCAGTACAAGAATGACGCCACCGTCGCTCTAACCACCGCCCTTCCTGCTTCATGCGCCACAGCTCCACGGTATACCACAGGGACCTGCTTTGTCGGCAATTCGGGAGCGGACGCCTGGGAGCCACACAGTTGATGGCCTCCGTTAATACGATATTCCACATGGACACGAGGCCATCAAGTGAGCGGCCATCAAGGTCAGAGGAAACATCCCCTAGAGCTATCTGGAACCTTTCAGGTTCCATAAGTCTTCTGGGGCAAACCGAACTAACTGGTTCCACACCCTCCCAGAGACCAACATGTGCCAGGATATCCTCCTGGAGGAGATAATTATCCGTCCACGACAAGGGCACTGTTGACACCTCCCCCACCAATGGATCCCCCGTCTCAAGGCCTGTGCAAAGTATTATGTCCAGGGTATGTCCTCCAGCATGTGTGGGGCCCACTACTCTCTGAGACAGGCCCATGGTTGCCATAATGGCCATGAACTCACGCTCCGCTCCTCCAAGACTGGATATTGAAGTCCCCCAAAACCATCGTCCTGGGGGACCGCAAGACCACCTCCAACACCAGCTTGGTCAGTGCAGGCAGGGAGGCTACTATACAGGTGGGTGCACGGTATATCATCTTTGGATGTGGATGCACTCGCCAGCTACCGACCTGTCTCTAACCTTCCCTTTTTAGGGAAGGTTACTGAGCGGGCGGTGGCAATCCAGCTCCAGGCGTATTGGTTTCCTGGACCCTTTTCAATCTGGGTTCCGCCCCAGCTATGGCACCGAGACGGCGTTGGTGGCCTTGGTCGATGATCTCCGCCAGGAGATGGATGCAGGATGTTCAACATTTCTCATCCTGCTAGATCTCTCGGCCACTTTTGACACCGTGGACTATGGGCTGCTGTTGAGACGGCTGCGTGATCTGGGGGGCCTGGACGGGACTGTTCTTGAATGGGTCCGCTCATTCCTCTCGGGGAGAAGCCAGCGGGTGGTGTTGGAGGCTGAGACATCTTGCCCCTGCACTTTATCCTGCAGCGTTCCGCAGGGCTTCATTCTGTCTCCATGTATATATGCAGCCCCTAGGGGAGGCTGTGAGAGGGTTCGGGGTGCGATGTCACCAATATGCTGATGATACTCAGCTGTACCTCTCTTTTTCAGCTGACCCAGACCCTGCTGTCTTGTTGCTATCCCAGTGTCTGGAGGCCGTGGCAGAATGGATGTAGTAGAGCAGATTGAAGCTCAACCCCGGTGGTGATGGTGGGGAGAGCGAGGGAGGTGTCGGTCCCCCTGATTGGGGGGGGTTTGCCCTCCTACAGCTCAGCAGATTTGGAGTCTGGGGGTGATATTGGATGCAGATCTCCGCCTAGAGCGACAGGTGGAGATAGTGGCGAAGGCCGCTTTCCGCCAGTTGTATCTGGTGCGGAGGCTGCGTCCGTACGTCTCCAGGCCGGACCTGGCTTCCCTCAGCCATGCCTTCGTCACCTTGAGGCTGGACTACTGCAATGCGCTCTACGTGGGGCTGCCCTTGTTCCTGGTTCGGAGGCTGCAGCTAGTGCAGAATGCGGTGGCCCGGCTCCTTTCGGGGATGGGTCGTCGGGAGCACATGACACCTGTGCTCTGGACTCTGCACTGGTTGCCGATAGCAAGTCGAGCCAAGTTCAAGATTTTGGTATTGATCTATAAGGCCCTTCACGGTCTGGGCCCCTCATACCTCAGGGACCGCCTCACCCTCCGCGCCCCAGAGCAGCTCCTTCGGTCTGCCGGGGGTGCCTTCTTGAAGGTCCCCCGTGTTAAGCGAGGGGCCACAATGAAGAGGGCATTCTCAGTGGTCTGGCCGCGCCTTTGGAACTCCCTCCCGGAGGAAGCTCGCCTGGGCCCAAGCCTTTTAACATTCCGGCGAATTTGCAAAACCTGGCTGTTCGCCCAGGCCTTTGGAGAGGGAGTGGGGGGGGTTTATCCCCCTCCACCCCTATTTATTATATATTTATTTTTATGTTCTCTGGTCCTGTTTTAATTGTTGTAATTTTACGAGTGTTTTAAAATATTTTATAGTTGTATGTTTATATTTTGTAGAGATTGTAAGCTGCCCCCAACTGTTTCAGGAGGGGTGGGGTATAAATGTGAATAAATAAATAAATAAATAAATAATCAGCAGTATCCCCACTCTGTCTCCAGCCAAATCCGACCCCAGATGGAGAACCTCTATGCCCATGATAGGTTGCACAGGAAATCTCCTCACAGACCAGGCATCCTTAAAAATAATGACTACACCGCCTCCCCGTCCCTCCAGCAGCAGCTGATGCTGCACAGAGTACCCAACTGGAACAAGGTCAGACAATATAGGCCCTGATTCAGTGTCCAGCCAGGTCTCCGTGACACATGTGAGGTTGGCTACCTGGTCCAGGATCAACTCCCGGACCGCAGTTGACTTGTTAGCCACTGACCTCGCATTTACCAGCATCAAGCCAAGGCCAGGGGCCCTCTGAACCCCGATCACCTCACCACCTGCCATGGGGCCAGTAAGCGGGCCACACAACATCTGTCCTGTCTTACAGGTCGAACCCGCCTCCCAGAAGGACCATAATTCCCCTGGCCCAGAATGACTCCTATGGCTGCAAACCCTCCCTCCCCCCGATCTGGTCCACCGCCCCCCCCGAAAGCCGCCCCGCCAGCCCCATGAGGGAGATCCCCACCCCCCCATCCTCCTCTGCCACCGGAGGAACCCTCCCTCTCAAAGGGCTGCACTCCTCCCTCACACCGAGGGGGTCAGCCCTTCCCTCCCTAACCAAATTCCCTTGTCCCCCTCCCTCAGAGAAGACACCCCATCCCCACCCCAATCCCTCCTTAGAAACAAAGACTAAAGCCTCCTACCCTGGCCCTCCGGTCCTGCTAAGGGCCACACCTACGGTTCAGAGATTACCTTCTCCAGCTGCTCTGGAGAAACGGAAGTTCCCCAGAATCAGTCTTTGAGGGGCGTTTTGGGAGCTACATCTGCTACCCCATTAGCTTTCCAAAACAGAACTTCATCCTATATCTGTATTAGCAAAACAGTGTGTAGTAGCTTATTGGTGTAAGATTCGATATATGGATTTGTCCAGATTACCTACTAAACGCTGGTCCAAGCAATTTGCCATGAGGGCAGTACTTCATATTGGTGGTGAAAGAGAACTCGCAAAGCTTTATTTAGATGTGGTTTCTCCCTCTCCCTTAGCTTGATGCAAGTGAATAGATGTCTCAAGACAGAAATAATCCAGAGATTTACTGATATTTCTATACAAGAGATTATGGCTAGGGTATCCAATGCTAAAATTACATTATGGTATCCAGTTATTCAAACCTCTTTTTAATTTGGAGTTTTATCTTGCAGAATTGACACATTTTCGCTTACGTAGGATGCTGTCTTTAGCTCGTTTTGAGCTTTTTGATTCTGCTGTTACCTTTGGCAGGTTTACTGGGATTAAATATGCTGACAGACTTTGTACCTGTTATTTGTCTGAAGTAGAGTCTATTGAACATGTTCTGTTCGTATGTCCCTACTATGAGGACCTATGTATAAACTTGGATTATTTCTGTGGTTGAGGCTAAAGTTTTATCCACAATGCAAGAAAAAATTACCCTGCTAGCCTCTAAAGATCTGCCAACTATAAAGGCTGTTGCTCTGTTCTTCTTCCTGGCAATTAGGAAATGAACTTTGCTTTTATAATTTGTAGTAGTGTTATAGTTTTTCAAACAGATCTTATTACTTTGTATTAGTGACTTCCTTTTTTTCTGTTTATGTGTGGAAATGGCAAAAAGCTGCAATAAACTTTGGCTTGGGTGCTGCTACTTCAACTGCAGAGTTGGCATTGGGGCTATGGAAACTCAGCCTTGTCCCATTTGTTTGGATCAGTTTAAATTAGTATTGCCCAACGATGCAGGGAGTGTGCTTTGGGTGATGCAGACGACCAGTTGTTAATTAGATCCTTGCCCTTCCCGGCTGGTGAAAGCCAGCTGGGAGATGTTGGGGCCATTGTTGGTGGGGGTTGTAAATGCCTCCCTTTGGGAGGACAGGTTGTCAGACACCCCCAGAACTGCAGTTCTCCAGTCCCTGCTCAAGAAACCATCTTTGGACATCGACTCCCCAGCTAGCTACCACCTTATCTCTAACCTTCCCTTTTTAGGGAAGGTTACTGAAGAGATGTTGCCCAGCAGCTTCAGGCTCACTTCGATGCTATTGGATTCCTAGACCCATTTCAGTCAGGCTTTTGTCCGGGGTATCACACGGAGACTACACTTGTGGCCTTGGTCAATGATCTATGTGGGGAATGGTGCCTTGTTGATCCTGTTAAGACTTTTCAGCGGCCTTTGATACAGTTAATCATGGGGTGTTGACGACACAACTGCGAGACCTAGCAGGGATGCATGAGACTGTGAGTGATTCTGTTCATTCCTGTCAGTGAGATTCCAGTGGGTGGTGATGGGAGACTGCTTGTCATCTCTTCGGGACCTCTCCTGTGGCATCCCGCAGGGTTCCATTTAATCTCCCCTCTTGTTTAATGTGTATCTGAGGCTGCTGGGTGAGATCATTCGGAGGTTTGGAATGAGGTGCCATCAGTATGCTGAGGACACCCAGCTCTACCTCTCTTTTTAGTCTGACCTGGGTCCTGCAGTCTCTGTGCTTACCCAATGCCTGACTGCTGTTGGGGACTGGATAAGGGCAAGTCGACTGAAGCTGAATCCAGATAAAATTGAAGTGATGATGACTGGCCTCTGTGTGACTTGGAGGGGGCTGGGGTCGCTGTTATTGAAGGGGTACAGCCCACTCTGGTTACTTGGGTTAGCAGCCTTGGACTTCTTCAGTGACCCTTTGCTGCGTCTGGACTACCAGGTTGTGGCGGTGGCCAGGAGTGCTTTTCACCAACTCCATCTGGTGAGGAGGCTGCAGCCCTTTATTTCCGATTCAAATTTGGCCACTGTCATCCATGCTTCCATCACCTTGAGGCTAGACTATTGCAATGCACTATGTGGGGCTGGCATTGGTGACTGTCTGGAAGCTGCAGCTGGTGCAGAATGCA
The DNA here is from genome assembly GCA_003113815.1 of Sphenodon punctatus. Taxonomy (NCBI): domain Eukaryota; kingdom Metazoa; phylum Chordata; class Lepidosauria; order Sphenodontia; family Sphenodontidae; genus Sphenodon; species Sphenodon punctatus. Next base: position 1,794,423 of record QEPC01008443.1, on the reverse strand, counting down.
GCAGCCTGGGTCGTCATGACATTACCCCCGTGCTTTACAGTCTGCACTGCCTACCTATACCTTTCCAGGCACAATTTAAGACGCTGGTTCTGACCTTTAAAGCCCTAAATAGCCTGGCCCCCACATATCTGAGAGACCTCCTTTTCTTCCATGCTCCACTGCAACCCTTACAGTCGGCTGGGAGTGCTCTCTTGCAGGTGCCACCTGCTAATCTTGTTTGTATGATGAAGGCCTGCAGAAGCACCTTCTCAGTTGTTGTCCCTAGGTCCGTCAGAGCCCAAGCATTTTTCCAGAGGCAAAATTTTTCTTTTTTGTAAAGCATTTGGCAGGCAGGGTTAGGGGTTGAGGTGGTAGGGTTTAAGGGCGGGGATGGGTTTTTAAACTGAGTTTTACTGTATTTTTATGATGAACGGGGTGGGTTTTTTATGTAAGCCACCCTGAGCCTTAGAGAGGGGGGGTGGAAGGAATTCAAATAAATAGATAAAATAATTTAATCCTTCTCAGCCTCAATCCCTCATCTGTAAAATGGATACAATTACCTGCTTCACAGGGTTGCTGTGAAGGTGAAGTAGATAAGAATTGTAAAGCACAATGAACAAGCAATATAAATGCTACATATAAAAATATGTTCTTATGAACAAAGAACTGCCGTACTGCGTCAAATCAATGGTCATCTAGCCCTGCCTCCAACAGTGGTCAGCTTATATCATATTCATCCCCTCAGTCTTTTCTCTAAGCTGAAAAGCCCCCACCTTTGAGTTTCACATACAAAGCTATTCCATACCTGTGATCATCTTTGCTGCCTTTCTGTACACCGTTTCCAGTTCTACTGTATTGATAAGCTCATGCTTATAACCATGCCTTCTGGCATTGTCAAAAAATTCAATAGATTGGCATTGGTTGTGCTTCATTTGAGCTTCAATATTTCCAAAATTATAGTGTAGGCCTCAACTGCCAGTTTTAGGCATCTATATTTTACAAAATATGTAGACTTGGGAGTGCTCAACATACAGCCCACAGGTTAACTGGACCAGATTCCATTTTCTATAGCGTCACCATTTCCCCCAGTTGCCAGACATATTTAGATGCCAGTGAGGAGCTGAATGTCATGTTCCTTGTGACAACAACTATAGTGGCTCCAGCAACAGCTCTGCTGCTATATTTCCCAGGTGCTCTAGGACTGCACTTATGGAGTTGAGGGGATACATCTGAGTGAAATCAGCTGATTTAATGCAGGTATACAAGGGCATTTTATTTAACTATGGCATTTACAGGAATGTGACAGTGTTTTATTTATTTGACTAAATTTAAATGCAGCCAAATTAAATGTGAGACAGACAGCAAGGTGTTTTAAGTCATGGCAGGTAAGTAGGGTGGTGTTGGAGGCTGGCCAGTTTATTGCAACCTACCAAATAATTTAAGTTCAACACCATGATGTAGACAAACTGAAAAAGATTCAAAAGAAAGCAACTAAGATAATGGTTTTATAAGAGGACAAGACAAGAGGATAAGGAGTTTAGTATGCTTAGTCTAAGAAAAGATTAAGAAGAAGACAGCCTAGTAAATATTTGAAAACTATTATGTCATCAAGAAAATGGAGAACAATCGTTCCCACTAAAGACAGGACAGGGTGGTTTTAGTTGTGGGAAGATAGATTTGGGTTAAATGTTTGGGGGGGGGGGGCACTAAGTTTTAAGACCAGTTGGGCAATGGAACAGGTTGCCTAGAGAAGTTGAGGAATCTCTTCCACTGGAAGAGACTAGATAAGCAGAATTTACTATGCCTAGGTCATCCCGCACAGTTGTTTTGGTGCAGAGGGTTGAACTTGAGGCAATTCTGAGTAGATAATATTGCAAAACTGTTTACAATAAAAATCAAAATAGATAGTAAGTTACCTTAGCATGCTTCACCTCCAGTTCTGCCAATTCTACTAGATTCTTCCGGAATGCAGCAACTCTCCTCGTTTTAAAGTCTATTAGTTCTGTAAGAAATGTAGGTTGGGATTCCATTATAAAAATTTCCTAAAGTGTAACATTTAGGCTGCAATCCACAAACCATTTATTACATGCTTCAATGGGACTCATTCAGAGTAAGTGATTTGTAGACAACAGTTCCCTGGGCCAGGAAAAAAAATACAAATCCTATTTCAGTCCGATTCTACAGTCTGGGGTCAGAGTTACTGCTGGATGTTTAAAATATAAGCTCTTTCTTGAAGAGAGCTGTGTGAAGCAACTGAGACCTAAGTTAATTTGGAGAGCAGCTTAAAGACCATTTCAGGTAAGCCATACGTTTACTGGAAAACTTCAGTGGCTAACAGGATCTTTGAAGTTATTGCCTCTCCCAACGAAGCAACTCAGGGTGACTGACAGGACCAGAGAATGACAACTCCTCATGCCGGCAGGATAGCAAGGTAGTTGTCAGGAAAGTAATGGGGTCTGAATACCAAGCTAAATCCACAGGAAGAACAGACCCTCAATTAAGGAGGCAACATATCGAACAGGTCCCTCCTCTCTCGAGGGGAACAAACTCCTTTCCTCTCCAGAATTATTCCAACTGCCACCAAGCCTCAGCACATCTCCCAGCAGGGCCTTTCCGTTTCTGACCTAGAGCCATCTGCAGGGGATGCCCCTGGCACCGAGGTGCAAGGGAGTCATTTAGTGGTGTTAGGCCCTGTTGAAATGCCACTGGGCATAGTCCCACTATCAATAGCTATATGCAAGCTGGGTCTCAACTAAGTTATTTGAATCTTGGCTGCTGGGATCAGCCATATATCTATATCTATATCTATATCTATATCTATATCTATATCTATATCTATATCTATATCTATATCTATATCTATATCTATATCTCAGTCTGGTACCGGAAAGCGCCATTAGTAATCAATACAAAAGGAACACAGTGGATTTATTTTTTACATTACATATGCACTTCTAGTCCACCCCAGATAGTCATAAGTAAAAGGCAGATTAAAGGCTTGGAGGGATATCTGGAAAATGTAAAGCAAAAAACCAATTCAAAATAGTATACCCGGAAGGCTAAAAATGGCTAACTATGAAACAGAGTTTTAAAATAGCAAAATATAGCAAAATCAAAAACTGTCCCGATACCTTGTTTTGCTGATTCAGATATTTTTTCAAATTTTTGACAGCAGATTTGCTGATTGGTTTCAGCTTGCAGGACATCTTTGTTCTTTGCTCTTGCCTTATCCAATGCTTTATTAGCATTTTCATAATCCACTAGTGATCTAGATCTTCTATAAAGAAGATCCTGAAAAAACAAAGTATAATACATACATACAATTAAATACCTCCTCTGAAATATTTTAAGTGTATCCTACCTATAAACACAGTGGTTTACCTTTCTTGGCATTGGAGTCTTCATTTATTATTGCTCGAGTAAGATTCTTGCACATCTAGTAGTACATTGTTCACACAACCCCATATTATTAATTCAAATATATGGCTGCATGAGATGATGGCCTCTTGATAGACATTTTGAGCATGGAGCTGAAAGGTTCATTTGTTAAGGAGGAATTCCATGATCTCTCCAGTAGGTTTACAAACAAACTACTGTTCAGATTCTGTATTTGAAATGCATGCGATAATACTAGTGTGTTTGTTTATCCCAATTGAAAAACTGACCAAATTCAGAAAAATAAACAGTCTCTATGCCATGTACAGAATATTGGAACTAATTTGGCATGTAGCATTAAAATTGATATATTGAGAGCGAGTGTGATTAATGTACTAGACTGGGAGGTAGGGGAGGAACCCTGGTTCAAGTCTCACCTTAGCCAGAAACTCACTAGGTGACCTTGGGCCAGCCACAATATTCTCTTGACCTAACCTACCTCACAGGATTGTTGTGAGGATTAAAAGTTGTGTTATATGAAGCACTCCGAGTGCCATGGGGGGCGGGTGGGTGGGCAGGGCACCATATAAAAATAAGTATTTTTATTATATATATTTTATTTCAGACAGTGGCTGGGCACTGTTGTAAATCTTGACAGGAGCTGGCGTCTAGTGGGGCAGCATCCTATGCACACCTTCCACGAGTCCAATCAGCTCCACATAAGGAGGGTTAGTTACAACGCTGAGTTCAAGGCTCAGCTGGGCTACAGCACCAGGGAAGACTTTAGCAGTCTTCCCCGTTTGTCAGATCCCAGAATCTGGCTGGGATCCCAGAGGCAAGTCTGATCACCAAGTGCTACATAGCTTGGGACTTTCTTCCTGCTGCCCCCACTGGAGTACAGCTCCTGTCGAGATTTACAACCGTGCCAGCCACTGTCCAAAATAAAAATATAGCCACTAAATAAGAACATATATGTCAAAGCTCAGAGGGGTGTGTCTCAAAGGGAACACCCCTCTCTGAGCTTTGCATCAAACTGAAAGAGGTAGAAGTATATAGTTCTGCAAAATGCCTCAGTAAGATTTCTTCTGACACAGACCCCTTAAACCAGGGTGGAGGAACCTCAGGACCAGAGGCCAAAACGAGCCAACGGCTAGTTTTTATTTGGTTGTTTTCCAGTACCTGGGTTTGTCCCCTAGATCCAGTTCCTATCCCTGGAAGCACTGAAAGACTGAACCAGACTAGAGGAGCAGAGATGAGGGGACAGACCCATGTCTGGACCCTCCTCTTCCTAAGCACACCCCTTAAGCACAATGTCTATGCACCCCACAGAGCTTGTACTAATTTTCCAAGTGGCTGTTGGGAGGGAAAAACATTCCTCACCCCTGCTTTAATATTTGACTAACATTCGGCTAAGAGAACATTTAGAATAATTTCTAGTGAAACTCTTAACTGCTCCAGAATGATCAGAAATCATCTTGTTGCTCAAGTACCACCAAACATGTTACTGGTACAGTAATGGAAGATCTAGCCTTCTAAGTGAAGGATTAACAAAACTCAAGTTGAATAGACTTTACACTAATCTAGTGGCTAAGCACCAGAACATGCTTTTCCTTCAAGGACCATATATAAACCGCACTCTCTCAAGCATAAATACAAGAGGGTCACACCTTTGCAGCTTGTGATTCTCTCAAGTAATATTTCAGAAGGTCTGAAAGTTTAAGGTCCTCATCAGCAGATACACGTGCCTCTATTTTCTGCACCAAGAAAAAAGGCAGCAAAGCATCAGTCTCAGAGTATCTGGATTCACACTTTTCTTCAACTAGTACTATAAGAAGTAAAGCAATGTTAAGACATTCATAACAGAAAAAAATTAAAATTACAGTAATTAAGGTTTTTATTATGCACACATCCTGTTTCAGTGTTTTCTTTTTAAACACAAAGCAGTCATTAACAGGGGTGTGCAGAAGGCACCCCTTTTGTTTTTGTTTTCATTTGACAAAACGATTCGTTTTTGGGGTTTCATTGAAAACCCATTCGTTTTGGAAGGGGGGGGTTGGGTTTAATAAAATATTAACATTTTAAAAATCACTGTGCATGTGCAAAATGGCCACTGGACCATTCTGCGCATGCATGTCCTTTTCCAAAACAGCTGCAGCACTGTCGTCGCCGTTTTGGAAAAAGGCAACCAGTCTGCACATGCACAAAATGGCCACTGTGCATGTGCAGACTAGCTGCCCTTCTCCAAAATGGTGGCATACAGTTTTTTTTTAAAAAAATTGTATTCTTAAACGAAAATGAATGAAAGCAAACATGTCATTTGCTTATTCATTCACTTTCAGAACATTACTAAAAACGAATGGGGCTTTATTAATTTTAGTAACTAATAAAACACAAATGCACATCCCTAGTCTTTCACAGGACTGTTGTCCTCACTTTCAACAACTATTGTTTGCTGGATCAAAGGGTACAGGAGTTCGAACTTGTTTATTACAAAAAATCGTGAAATGAAAAAACAAACATTCTCCTATAATTTTGGCTGAAGAGATACTTGGATGCCCAAGGTAACAACATATTAAAGAGTGCTTTAAGAACTCTGCTTTCAAAACAGCCCTTTCTGTGGCTTGTAAACAATCTACTGGGTTTCAAAGTTGCTCATGTGCGTCTGGCCAAGCTGAAGATTTAGCACGTAACTCCCATTACAATATATATTGCCACCTAGAAATAAGTTGTTAGCCTCACCCTGGAGAGATTTCTTTTTCTTCAGTAGGCCAAAAACTAAAATTCTGTTAGACAGCAAAAACCATGTCAGTTATATGAGCTGTAGCTTATATTTGCATGGCCAGCTGCTAAAAACAAAAGGCTTATGAAAAATGCTAGCTACAAAAGTAAATATGACTGTTCATTAGGGAGAGGAGACTGAGAATACAAAATATTTGAGCTATTTGAAAAATCTTTTTCTCTTTGTTTTTCAATGTGTAACGTTTTGTACCAGCACAGAGCATAATGGTTTAAAGCCAAGTCAAAATGAATGTGCACCTGAACCCTATGTAATGTATTATGGTTAGAAAACTTATAGTTTTAAAATGATTTTAATGAATTGCCAAATTCATGTTTTTGAATCTTTTTCTTAAATCTTGATGTCGAATTTATGCTGCTTTTATCGCATACATCTTTGTGTTTAATGCTTTGTGTTTTTAATCTGTATTTTGGGCACAGTATAATGGCATATGGTTAAAGTTGCTATTTTTTAATAAGTTTAAAGTCTGATTCTTAATCAAATTGTTAAAAATAGATTTTTTTTTAAAGACAAGATCATCACTATAAAGACACCCCCAATTCCATTCTAGAAGTAGGAAGTTATGCACTGTCTGTACACTAGCCAGTGCTTCCTCCAGCACCCAGATAGCATGCGTATAATCCAATTTATAATCAGAGTAAGATATAATGGAGCGATCACTCAAAGCTTAGTCTGCTACTTTTCCTGTTTGATTCAATCACACACTAAGGCTGCTTGCCCATGTTACTGCACCGGGAAAACTCACGAGAGAAAATCTTACAGCAGGGAAGCGAACATGCAGCTTGGAACGTGGGTGTGGGGTTAAAACTGTCATATGACACATCTTGCATTGTTTTCAATCCCAAAAGGCAGGGTGCAAAATCCAGCCCTGCCTTTTGTGACTGAAAACAACGCGAGACAGATCATATGACACTTTCAACCCCATGCCCATGCTATGAGATTTCCTCTCGTAAGTTTCCCCTGGCTTGGTAATGTGGGCAAGCAGCCTAAGTGTACATACTACTGCTACAGCCAAATGTATTTAATAGTACATTTTTTCATCTCTCTTTCAAGAACAGTTTTCATTATATGGGTCTGCTATATATTTAAAACTAAATTTTTACCAACAGGACAGCAATTGACATTCAAAGTCCCATCTGTCCATTCTACTCAAACTCTTAGAACATATTCCTTGCCCTTATTATGCTCTCCAATTCTACAATCCCAATGTTACAGGAAGACTGCTTGCAACGGTAAGATTTTCTTTTACCTTTTTGATCCACAGTGTTAACTATTTTTTCGCCTCTAAAGTTCCAGTACGTTTCCACTCTATATAGCTTTTCCCCAAGACTTTCAAAAATGTGCACATTTTAGTGTTCATTTTTATTATTATCTTAAAAAAATAATTCTAGTAGAACAGGTACTATCTTTACTTATTAGCCCGTGACAGTATAATCAGCACCATATCAGAGACCGTTCCTAACATGGTGAGCCAAAAGTCTAAACAAGGTGCAACATACTAAGTAAGAAGCTCAGAAAACGTAGGGTTTTAATAGAAAAATATTGTTGCCCCACTTCTTGTCAAGAGGACTTCTACTATACAATAAAGCTGCAATCTTGCAATGGGACTCACCACAGGTGCAGTGGTCAGCCCATGCAAGTCACATTGCTGGATTGGATCCTAAAAGGAAGTAGCTATTTCAGAGATAAATAATATTAGGTGTAAAAAGTCACTCCACTAATTCCATAACAGAACCTCCTAAGCACTTGAATATCTTCTCCCTTAGTCAGCAAAAAGGTAAACGGACCATATCCTTTCATGTACAGGCTAGGAAGCCATTCTGAATGCAGTTTACTACTTAAAAAACAAGGTTTTTTTATTCTTTTTTTAAAAAACAGTTATTTAAAGTATTACATTGCCATTTATCATTCCTCACCAGCACCCACTGTTTCAATATATAGTATAAACCACCACAAGCTGGACAACTACCCCTGGGTATTACGCCAGTTTATACTTGTCATCTTACACAGGTTCAAACCTAAAAACATTTCACTCAAACAGTCCGATGGAATGTGCTTTTAAAGGGTCCCCTACAATAATTTCACACAGTTTTTACATGTACATCTAAAAGCAGATTTCACAATACATACCCTTGTTTTGTAAAACAACTCTGAAACCTTCAGAAAAAACCTGGGGAGAAAAATCAGATACCTGTTGAAGGGTTCAAACAGTTCAAATCAGTGTTCCAATAATTGCTTTTCTTTTCCGTTCCAAAGGAATGTGTGCTCTTCTCCTTCACCGTAGTACATAAGTGCTGGTAGCCAGCGTGATGTCTGGTTTCTACTAGCTGCTCAGGCTCCATTATATTTTTTGGTAGCTCCTTAGACTAACAGCCATGAACTAGGACCCCACTGTACAAGCACAATAAAAAAGGTAGTCCCAGCCTTAAAGTGTTTACCATTTAAGGCCCCAGTCCCAAAAATGCTTACACATGCTGTAAACTGCAGTCCCATTGACTGTTGCTCTTTCAGAGAGACTAAAATGTAGAAGTTTGCAGAATCAGGGCCATAGAAGCAGAAAGAGGAAGCAAGGAAAAATGACAATCAGTACTCTCTGCACACCAGCTATTTAGTGATCAAGTTTTTCATATACAGAGACGATGAACAGCTCAGGGTTACAGCATACTAATGCTAGATAAGCTTTTCTTTGGTAAATAATGCTATACGGTAAAATGGAAGCCATTCCTCAAGAATTCTCTTTGCTGGTTATGTTTAAAGTAGATCCTGAACATGGAAACATTATTTGTGTGCTCATTACTGAGAAATCTTACACCATCATCAAATATTCATCCCACGTGACTTAATGCAAAGAAAATTTAAGTTTCTAATTTGTGTTCCACTAAAAGCTCTAACCTTAAGGAAGTGAAGCAGCAATGTAGCATGTCTTCACTTGATCCAACACCAAGTTATTGAGCTCAACAGATCAAGTCAGGAGTTAAATCCATATTGAGCCAAACGTTTAATGAGTTGAATAGCTGTATCTTAAATATTTAGCAAACTGATCACAGTACCCAGATAATGCTGGCTTGGTACAAGCAAGGTAGGCTCCACAACCAGAGACATACTGCACCAGCATCAAGCTAGATTTGCATGTATGTACAGAAGTCTCCATATATGGCATGGATGCAGGCAGAAGCTACAGTCCAGCAAATATGATTAAGCCTTCATTTTCAACAGCAACCCTTGAATAACAGTTTTCTTAACATTACTTATTGTCACAATGTTGGACAGAACTTTTCAAAAGGAACTTGGGCCAAGTTCTAACTAGCCAGCCATCTCTGAGAACCTGGGTAAGGTGGCTGGCCAATAGAATTAGATTACACAGAGACAAGGGTTCAGTGTCTGAGAAACCAGGCCAAGGACAAGAGGTGAATTAAGGAACCTGTTGAACGGAGTGAACACCTGCCAAGACCAAGTAAAAAACCTGGAGATAAAACTCAAATTCCTGATGGACTGAATATATTGCAGGGGTTAAGGAAAAGTGGCAACCAGGCTCAAGGAGGTCATTTTGTGTTTGTACTTCTAATTCCATAAGGGGTGGAATTGCATAGATTTAAAGCAAATGTCAGCTACAAAGGCAACAGGAAGTCAAGGCTGGGAAAGCAGGTAAACTGAGAAAGATAACATACCAGATAAAGTCTGTTAAGCTACAATTTAACCATGCACCAACTAAGATTACATTCTATAACACTGCTCACCATATTAGACCAAACTATCTAAAGCTTTATGGTTATAAATCCCTCTATGCTGGCACATGTGCTATAATAAACTTTAGGGCCATGCTCTGTACATGTACAAAGTCTCTACAGCCTGACTTTAGACTGCATGGCCTATTTAAAGCTTGCTTGTGCACATCCACTTTTGAAAAATAGACAAGGCCTGGTTTTTGGTCTTCAGAAAGTTCTTCCTGTTTTAAAGATTTGCTGTGCAACAAAGACCATTACCATGAAAGATACCAAAACACATTTTCCATAAAATCCTGCAATATTTAAAAGTCTTACACTATGGTTAAGCCAGGTTAGGGGAGCATAATTGATCACTTGTTTGTAGAGGTTGTCTGCCTTATAGAAGACAGAGTGAATATTCTTGCTAGGGCAGAAGTAACATCTAGACTCCTGTGCAGCAATTTCCCCTATTTGCCTAGCACTTTTAACAAAAATCTTACTTGCATATATCTGTGGAGTCCTGTGTTCCTAATGTGTATAACGATGATCCAATTCTGTTACAGTCATCTGCAACACCTAAAGATGAAACACAAGTCTAAAATTCTGTTCTAATGAAAGCAATTCCAAAGACTACAGGGTTTTTATGCTTCACAAGAAAATGACTTAGGATTAGTATATTATATAGTACTTGCAGGGTAGTAATATAACGAGGATTTTAGAACCCTTGTTATCTTACTTTGCACCAACTTACCATATACATAAAAGGTAAGTTTCCTTACCTGTGAATTTCCATTCTTCTCTTGAAGCAGGGAGGACAGTCAGAATTGATGGGTTAGGTCCCTACTCCCTCAGCAGTAGGCAGGATCCAGCTAATTGACAGCCACTGCTAGTGAGAGGGGCATACGCCTGCACCAGCTCCCCAGGACGTGGCTGCCAAAGCTAACTTAGAAAACTAAAAAAAACCCAAGATTATAACTTGAACAGTAAAACATATTAGAGGTTGAAAAGAAAGGCAGAGACAGGAAAAAGGAGTTGGTAAATAAGCCCTCAGACTCTAGTCAAAGCTCTAGTCTGGTCCTCAGAAGTGGAATCATATACAGGTGGCACATACTGTCTACCCTACTTCAAGAGAAGAATGAAAATTCACACACAAGGAAATTTTCCTCTCTTTCTTTTTGCAGGGTGGACAGTCAGAACTGATAGAAGTACCCAAGCAGTGTCTTTCCAAGGGAGGGCGCATTCCCACCAGTCCAAAAAAGAAAGTCTTGCCCCAGATGGGTCGAATTTCCAACTGAACTAAGAATTCTCTGAAGCACCCAACGGCCAAAACTTGTTTCAATGGATGTTCGAGTGTTCTTGTGTCCTTCAAATATGAAACTGCATACCTATTATTGGTAATTTGTAACCTATCGCTTAAATATGCCATTGTACCAGAGGATTGGAGGGTAGCAAATGTAACGCCAATATTTAAAAAGGGCTCCAGAGGTGATCTTGGAAACTACAGACCAGTGAGCCCGATATCAGTGCTGGGCAAACTGGTGGAAATGGTTGTTAAAATTACTGAGCATATTGATAAACACAGCTTAATGGGGAAGGGTCAACATGGATTTAGGAAAGAGAAGTCATGCCTCGATAACCTACTGGAATTCTTTGAAGGTATAAATAAGATAAAGGTGAGCCGGTCGATATAGCGTATCTGGACTTTCAGAAGGTGTTTGAGAAGGTTCCTCATGCGAGACTCTTGAGGAAATTAAAGCCATGGGATAAGAGGCAGTGTATTATTGTAGATCGGCAAGTGGTTAAAAAGATAGGAAGCAAAGAGGAGGACTAAATGGTCAGTTATCAGTGGAGAGAAGTAACTAATGGAATATCCCAGGAATCTGTATTAGGACTGGTGGTGTTTAATATATTCATTAATGATCTGGAGAAAAGAGTAGAGCGAGGTGAGCAAATTTGCAGATGACACAAAGTTATTCAAGGTAGTTAAAACCCAAGCAGACTGTGAAGAATTGCAAGAGGATCTTGCGACACTGTGTGACTGGGCATCCAAATGGCAGATGAAATTTAATGTGGACAAGCGCAAAGTGATGCACATAGGGAAAAATAACCCAAACTGTATGTATACAATACTGTGTTCTAAATTAGGAGTTACCATTCAGGAAAGGGATCTTGGAGTCATTGTAGACAATATATTGAAATCTTCAGCTCAGTGTGAGGTGGCAGTAAAAATAAAAAAAATATATCAAACAATGTTAAGAATCATAGAAAGGGATGGAGAATAATAGCTGGAGCTACCTACATAGCTGGAGGCTATATAGGCAGAAGGCCTATATAGCTGGAGGCTATATAGAGGTAGCTGGAGTCTTCCGTGCGGTTCTGGTTGCCCCATCTCAAAAAAGACATAGAACTAGAAAAGGTATACCGAAGGCCAACAAAAATGATCACGGGTATGGAACAGCTCCCGTATGAGGAGAGGCTTGATAGGTTAGGGCTCTTCAGTTTGGAGGAGAGACAGCAGAGGGGATACGATAGAAGTTTATAAAATCATGAGTGGTGTGGAACACCTTAATTGCTCCCTATTTTTTACCCTCTCTAAGAGTACTAGAAAAAGGAGACACTCCAGTAGCAGATTTAAAACAAATAAGATATGTTTTCACTCAGCGCACAATTAACTTGTGGAACTTACTTCCACAGAAAGTGGGCACAGCAGCTAGTTTTAAGAAAGGGATTGGAGAAATTCTTGGATAGATCCATTAATGGCTATTAGCCAAGCAGGTTTGGGGAACGTAACCTCTTACTGTTTGGGGGCTGGAACAACAGGGAATGGATTGCCCATTGTGACCTGTTGGGTACTTCTCCCAAGAGGAAGAGATTGGCCACTGTCAGAGACAGGCTATTGGGCTTGATGGACCATTGGTCTAACCCCAGTATGGCACTACTTATGTTCTTATGACATGTGAAAGAATAAGCAAGAGGACCAGGTGGCCATTCAGTGGATTTCCTCCACAGATGCCGTACCCAGGGTTTTCTTCCTATAGGGGGAATCACCTACAAGGTCTTATAAGCCTTCAATAAAGCAGGCACTAAACCGTCTAGCTAGAGTTTTTTTTGAAACCTTCCTACCCTTTCTCCTAGCCCAAAAGGCTACAAACTGGGCAGGCTCCATTCTGAAGTGGGTTGTGAGTGTCCTCCTGACACCTAATCTACAATATTACCTCTCTGTAGGGTGCTAGAGATTGGGACACAAAGAGGGCAGATTCAGTTCTAGATCACTATGAAACCTTGAGTTGGCGACCTATACAAATGCAAGGTCTAACCTAAGGACTACCTTGTCCACACAAAAAAATTCACCTTTCTGAGTCAAAAGGAGTCCCCAACTCAGACTCTACAAGCCAAGGTCATGGACACCAGGAACATTGTCTTAACTGTTAAAAAGAATAGTGACATCTCAGAAACAGTTCAAGAAGTGGGTGTATCAAAGCCTTGATGACAACATTCAGCCTTTGAGAAGAGCCTGCAGCTAAACTGTGGGCAGGTGAACTGTGCTGCCTTGAGGAATTTCCTAACATGCGGGTGTGAGGGCAAGGAAGGCTGGCCTCCACAGCAGATAATACTCAAGGGAGTATTAGCCTGGATATCCATTTTGAGACCCCACTTCCTAGAGAAACTGCAAGGTTTCTAATAACCCCCGCATTGGCTGCCCTGCACCCTGTCTCTTGAACCAATATACACATTTCATTCAAGTTGCACCATATATACCTTGTTGGTCAAAGATGATAACAAGGTATCCAAGAGATTACCAGAGCAACCAAAGCAGTCGAAGCCTGTTCAACAGCCAAGCGGCAAGCTGAAACATCCGTATCCAGGTGAAAATCTGTCCCTGGAATAGGAAGTTTGGACTCCCGGATGTAGCAGGCCTCTCACCGCCATACTGAGATCAGAGAACCAGGGTCTCCTTGGCCAGTGTGGTGCCACCAGGATCACACAAGCGCCTTTCTCTTTGGTCTACAAATTACTCAAGGGATAAGGAGAAAGGGAAAGAATGCTTACAGAAGCCCCTCTGGGCAATCCCCGAGACAGAGCATCCATACCCACTGTTCCATTCATCCTGGAAAGGTACTTGGCGATGCTGTGATTATGACACTATGCGAAGAGGTCCAAGTTATACTGGTGGGCCTAAATAACTCTTAATGTCCTGGAGCGCTACCTCCAATATGGACCATCCCCCCATATCTAGATTCCAATGGCCGATTCACTGTGCTTGGATATTCAGGGAACTCATGATGTGCACTGCCTTGATCGACGCTAGATGTACTTCTCTCCCTCCCTTTCCCACCCCACCCCCAAGCTGAGCAATCATGCTGCCTGCACGCACAAGGATATATCCCCCTTTCAACTCAGCAGAGAAGTGAAGCAGAGCTAAGCAAACAGCTTTCAGTTCCAGCGGGTTAATAAAGCAGGACACCTCCTCATGTCCATTTGAGCTGATTTATGAGTCAAGTGGGTTCTCCAGCCCCAGCTGCTGGAATCTGTGGTCAGAATCAGCCTCTAGGAGTCTCAAAGAGACATTCCCTGTGCAAGCCTCCCCAGAGCTGGCCACCACTGGCAACTCTCCTTCACCTTTTGAAAGACTGTGCAGCCTCCATGCATCTGCCAATCAATCTCTTGCTGGAAAGGTCAAAAGACCTATTGTAGTGGACGCAGGAGAAACCTGGCCCAGTCAACTGCATCCAAGCAGCAGGCTAAACTGCCAAGCACTTGGGCCAGGAACATCAGATCTGACTGGGTCTTGCTTTGGAGTGAATCAATCCAGCTCAGCTTCATTAGTCTTTCCTCTGACAGGAAAACCTGATATAAGCCAAGGCTCAAGATCACACCCATGTGGAGGTGAGACGGAGTGTCATATAGTTTTGCTCTTGGTTAATCAGGAAGTCAGGGGCCTCTATGCACTCCACTGCCAGCTGAAAGTTCCGTTCTCTCAGACAACTCAATGGGGATTGTATAAAAAGACACATGTACCCCATTCCCAAAAGGCATGCCATCAGGACAATCAGAATCTTTCAACATCCTGGGTGACAACAAGAGGCTGAATGGGAGAGCTTGGAGTCAATAGTGGCTGCTGCCAAAGGCAAAAGTGGAGAAAACTGTGGTGGACCCGATGAATGGGGACGTACAAATAAGTCTCTCGCAAGTCAGTGGATGACAGGAAGTCCCCTGGCTGGAGCACACTGATGATGGACCCGAGCATCCCCATGTGGAACTTTCTGTGTTTCCCACTTTCATTCAGGGATCATCCTGACATCCCATTCTTTTTGGGTACTGAGAACAGACAATGCAGTACACCTCTGGAACACGAGCACCACCTCTATGGTTCCTATGTCCACTTGGTGTTGAATGGCTCCCAACTTAGATGTTTAGCCAGATTCCTTGATGTGGGAGAGGACAGGAAATGATTCTTTGGGGGAAGGCAAACTATCAATCACCCCCAAGAAACTGTCTCACCAAGTTATCAAATGAGGATATCACCCACTGGTCTGCAAAGTGTTGTAGCCTCCCTCCAATCAGAGGTACCAAGGGGAGGGGACATTACCAGTCAGGTGGACCACTGCGTTGGCCTGTTGGGAGTCAGGTGGTTTTATTTCTGAAGCTAGACTGGTTCTGTGGACCCTTTTGCTTTTGCCACCTGTCCCTGGCTGGTGTTCTCTCTGTTGGCAAAGTGGCAATGTTTGCTTATTGGGCTTAACAGCGCATACAAAAATTATCTCCATTATAAATATAAGTTTTAGAGAAACTTTTAACTGTCAGCTTTTCAATATGAACATACGATGTTATATTTTATCTGCTTTTTGGAACTGTTTTTATTTTTGTTTGTAATTAGCCATGGTGAAAGCTGGTGCTAAATAAATAAACAGATGTCCCTGGCTGGTGCTGCTCCCTACATGGCCAACAACTTCTTTGGCCCCAAAACCAGGGCCAAGGAACTCCTCGGCACTGCTTTTGTAGTATTGAGAAGCAGTACCTTCTACTTCCCACCCTGGCCCTGTGGTAAGAGCATTGTCCACTGATTACCTGAAAAGCTTGTCACCTCGAGAACAAGCTCCAGGCAAGATGGACTTGGAAGGTACATTCACCTTCCATGGTCAAAGCCAAATGGAACATCGAGCCACTATACGAGTCATGGCTCGAGCATACAGCTGTACAGCATCTAAGGTGACATCAAAGGTATAGGCCACTTCAAGAAAGAGCTTCTAGAAGTGGACTTTGAACTCCTTAGCCTCCCCTTCCTTCACTAAGGGAGAGTCCCATAGAAAAGCCTTGGCTGAAGCTTGACTGAGGCCCGAAGAGCAAGGAAAGATGCTTCCAAGTTACTACGGCGGAAAATATCAACCTTGCTATCTAATGGGTCCAGTGGGTAGTCCACCACCTCAGCTGGTAGGGCAGCAGACTTAGCTAGATTAGCTGCTGCTGCTGCATCTACCTTGGGTAAACTAACCAACTGCTCCTGATATGTGGGGACAGAGTAAGAGTGCCTTATGTACTTGTGGGACAGGCCCCTTAAGTCTGGAAGGCTGTTCTTATTTTTCCTTAATGGCATCTAGATAAAACTGAGCCAGTGGGAGGCTAGACATTCTACACCCTGCTTAGGAAAAGCCTTTTTCGTCTCCTTAGGGGGGTGCTGGTTCTGGGGCATGGGAGGAAGGGAAAACTCTAAAATGGAGATCACCCTAACAAGCAGTTTCTCACAATCTAACCCCAGTGGTTCCTCTTGCTTCCTGGTCTCAGCACCAGAGAGCTTCCCATCTACCTTCACTGACCTGGAGGGAGGGGAAAGGACTGGGGAAGATGAAGAGGGTGGATGAGCCCTCTCACTTTTTTTGGCCCCCTTATGGTGGGTCTTACACTTATTCTTCTTACCCCCCATGAGCCCCGCTCTGCTTGGAGTCACTTTGAGTATCCCTTTTCCCTCTCTGGGGAGAGAGGGAAAGGGGGGGGGGGGGAGAAAGAGTTCTTTAAAGAGCCTGAGGAGTTCTGTAGGGGAGACTCCTTAGGTCTGCATATGTGCCCACTAGAGGAGCAGCTGTGACCTCTAGCGGCACTCGGCTCAGCAACAGGAGAGGCAGAGTGCTCTCAAACAGGAAAGCTCAGACTCCCCACTCCATCCTTCATATTACTGGCTGGGATATTACCGCCCTGGAGTCCCCGCCCTCCCTCAAGGCCATGCCAGGTGGTGGGGGCATGAGGCAGTCTGTCTCCCCAGTCACACCAATACAACCTCAGGTACATCATCCTGCAGGGGTAGGGGAGTATGATCTGAGGGGCTGGATGCCCCTCTCCCAGGTTGGGTGCCCTCTCCCTCCATGGCTACACTGAGGCTTCCTGGGTCTGTTCCACCGTGTCCTCCCCTGGAGCAGGCTCTCAGACCGAGCAGCATCCTCTTGGCTCGGGAGCACTATTGCGTCCGACTGCCAAGTCTTCCCACTTCTGGAGCCATTACTGCCCCGTGGAGCACGGGAGGGGGAAGGGGTGGCTAGTACGAGGAAGACCTGCCTTAAAAAGGCAGGAAACTCCTCAACTATGGCTGCGCACTGCTGCTGCTGCCACTGCCACCCCTAGTCAAACTCCCTTTCACACCAGTGGTGGAAGAGGGAGGAGAAACCCCCAGTGGCTAATCTCTGCTCCCCCCAAACAGGTCCCCCTTAAGAGTGGGGACAAAACTGGGGGAAAGGACACCCCCTCCCAGCTCTCCCCTGCCACAAAGCTCAGAGCCCTATCTTCTGGAGGAGGGTGAGGGGGGCTAGCCCCCCAAGCAAAAACAAAACAAAAAGAGTGGAGATAAAAACCTATAGCCTAAAGCGGCTCCCTAAGGGAGCAAAAGACCCTGCTTTCTGCTCTCTTGCAAGGCAGAAGCAGACTGGAGGGTTGGTGTAGGGGGTATGCCCCTCCCACTAGCAGTGATTGTCAATCATCTGGATCCTGCCTTCTGCCAAACGAGTAGGGAATAACCTGTCAGTTCTGACTCTCCACCCTGCGAAAAGAGAATACATAGGTGGAAAATGGCTGTGTGTGAGCATTCCTGCTTTTCCCACATTGCCTCCCATCTCTCCTCAACCAGGGTTGGCACTGCAGACAGGCAACGAACTACTGTTCCTGCCCTTCGGTTGCCAGACAGCACCATGAAATTGCTGATAAGCAGGAACGGATGCCCTGACTGGCCCACAAATATCTATCCTCTGAAAATGGCCAGAAAGCCTTCTTTCCCATGAAATCCTGCACCTCCCACCACCCCTTAGAAAGTTACACATATGGTAGGTGAAATACTAGTAAGTTGCCTGTCTTTAGACCAAGGCAGGAAACCTGGATTGCTATTAGTGAGAGAACTAAACCATGGTTTTACTGCTGAATCCTTCATAGAACTGAAGCTTCTCCACCTATGACATACCAAGAGAACAGGCTTGGGTATTCACTTTACGGGTTTCCAGCTGGAGGTAAGAATTTTAAAAACTCACTTTACATTGGGAATACTAAATAGTTCTCGTGTGAGCAATATTTAAATTACAGTAGATTACTATAGTAATCCTTTTTGTCTTCCTAAGCAATGAAGGAAGCAGTCTAACCAGCGGCTCTTGATAGTTTATGCTTCCTTTTATGCCCCAAGAACCTTAAGTGAGGAGAGGCAGGGTGTTCATATGGTCTCAAAGAACAGTGCTTGCCAAAAGTTTCCAAGGTCACTCAAACCAGTAATGCCTAGCTCTGAAAGAATGGGTGTCCATATGGGTATAAGATGGGAGATTTCATTCCACAGCCACAGACTCTCAAATAGTTCCAATTTTCAGCCATACCAAGCTCTCCACAGCTCCTCCATTCCCCTAACATGTTGCCATTTCTAGTTATATTTTATTATTTATATATTTATTATTTTGTAGATTTTTATACCGCCCCATCCTGCAAAGCAGCTCGGGGCGGTTAACAATAAAAGTAGTTTAAAACATTTAAAATACAATATAAAATACATCAATAAAACAGGGCAGTGTGCATAAATAAATATATAAGTGGGGGATTAAAACTCACCCCTCCCCCTCCCTCCCAAAGGCCTGGGCAAACAGCCAGGTCTTACAGTTCCGCCGAAATGTCAAAAGGCTTGGGGCTAGTTGAGGTGACAAGATGGGGGCAGATTTTCTATCAGCCAAAAGGTTTGCTGTTGAGTAAACTACAGTTCCTAGTCTGGCCCAAGAACTGATCCAAGGTGAGCGCAAGCAAGTCAACAAGCTCTCCGGCTAGATCAGTTTTATAATGGAATTTACTTGTGCAAGTTTTATCATCTCTACCTCTCTGCTTGAATTTCTGTGAGAGAAATAAAAATCAATGGTGATTCTAAAGAAAACACATTAATGGAAGCTTACATTTAGTATTTATCTCCAAAGAGATAGTATAAAGAACTATATGGTCACCAGTGCAGTGTTAGACCATTTGAAGAAGGATAACCTAGATCATCATCAAGTTACAGCAAGAGACATCATGATAAAGTCACATTATCAGGTCAATCCCCAAAAGTGCTCTATCGCACAAGCCACATTTTCAAACCTGCCTCTCATTTTTTCTTGGGCAAAGCTATTTATTAAAAAAATGTACCACTCCTTGGACTTGTGGGTTTATAAACTGAAACTTATTCATTTCAAGAAATATTTTTTTTAAATTAAGCACACACAAAAACATGGTTTCCACCAAGAAAATAAAAACTTACTTTTGTGTGACCTAGTCATTTTATCAGATTTGATAGAGGCATCCTTCACCCGGTTGTGGTATTCTACAAGGAATGTTCTTTCATGTTCAAAAAAGTCATCTACATCCTGTAAAAAACAGACCAATTTTGTATTAATGGCCTATGGAAAATATGCCATGCAATCACAACTGCGTAAAATGAAATCATTTACAAAACAACAGTTTTCATTTATGCGCATTATAAAAGAACGGTTCTCTTTTACCTGCCTGTCATGTCTTGAGTTCAAGATTCCCCTGTATCGTTTTAGGGTTTTATAAATACTTTGCGTTACAACCTAGGATACCAAACTTGGGATTAACAGGTGAATGAAAAGTGAAAAAAGGGTCTTTAGCTGTGATGTTTTATAATGCATTTGGAACTTTACAGGAGATCTGCAGTAAGCACATTTCACCTCTAGGTGACCAGTTCAATTCTGAATCAAGCCAGCATGGAAGGAGACAGTATCATCCACCAGCTTCTTAGTGAAACCATTCTGTGCAACATCCAAGGCAGAAGGTATCTACCTACAAAGACCAACACCATAGTCAGCATACACACACACACAAACCCAAAGTAGTCTAAGCAGCATTGCTATGAAGTGAGGACCATCTACCCTTTTGCTCAGACAGACCATTTGGATTACTTGGAAGCATATGGGCAGGTAACGTAGAAAAACATGGACTCCTATGGCCCACGTAGTACTCTGCAACCTTGATATTATGCTGTATTTGAGAGCAATGTCTCACACCACATTATAACTGAATTCAACTACAACATTTGTTATAATGAGGTTACAGCATTACCTGTCTTATGGACACACGTCTCTGGGTTTCAGAATTGCTAAACTAAAATTTCACCTGGGGGGGGGGGGGGGGACCTGAAAGCTCTTATAATGGAAGCAAATAATGTACCTGAAAGCATAAAATCACATTCACATAATAGAAAATATGAAGTCATGACTCCTTTTATACAACACAAAGACAACAAACATGATAATTCAGAAATAAGAGAACCTTTTTTTCTGAATGGCACTACTGTGGACACAGGTTTACAGTAGGCAAGAGTCAGAAACATCAATGTGGTTATAATTTAGGTTTTATATTGTTTACTTACTAGAAAAAAAGCTTTCACTGGAAAGAAGGTTCAGACATGCTTTTTTCAGCTACGCAATTTGTGTAAGCTATGCCCTTA
This sequence comes from Sphenodon punctatus, assembly GCA_003113815.1. Classification (NCBI taxonomy): domain Eukaryota; kingdom Metazoa; phylum Chordata; class Lepidosauria; order Sphenodontia; family Sphenodontidae; genus Sphenodon; species Sphenodon punctatus. The sequence continues at coordinate 1,773,617 of QEPC01008443.1, read as the reverse complement.
TTTATCCCAGTCTGACTTTACCAGTGACCTCTGCTCTGGGGGCCATGAGGCTTGATTTTTGCAATTCCCTCTTCTATGGGACTCCAGCTATCGTTAGCCATCACTTGCAGCCTGTTCAGAATGCAGCAGCACAGCTGCTTACTCAGGGCCGGCCCCAGGGTTTGTGAGGCCATGTGCGAAGTCTTGGTACGCGGCCTAATTTGCATCATTAGGCTCGACCTAATTATGCAAATGTATACATTTACATAAAACTTACTCCCTCTGGACAGGAAGGATTCCCATTCTCCACCCCTCCAAGCAACCACGGAGAAGCATGGCCTCCTAATGCTTCCCCCCCTCCCCAGCCGAGCGTCTACCACCACTCCCCAGGAGTGGTTCCACTGCAGGGGCAGCCAAGCGGGCAGTGAGGCAGGCACAGAGAGACTGACTGCGTCCACTACCTTAATGGGGGAGGGAGTGAGCTTAGCCAGTCTGGACTCCAGGGCCTGTTGCTTCTTGCTGCC
>QEPC01008443.1:1737091-1772497 GCA_003113815.1 Sphenodon punctatus | reverse complement strand
CACGCACAGAGCAACCGGGGGAAACGGTGGTTACTATGTGGGTGTGGATGAGTGGGGGGTGAGTGGGGATGCATGTGCAGCCGTGTGCATGACCCACCCATGCACTGGCGTGCCCACGGACACCCCACCCGGCAGAGCCATGGTAAAATATCATGTGAGAAGTCACTCGAAGAACAGAAGGTTGCTACCTTGTAAACAAGGTTCTTTGAGATGGCTCCGAACATTCTCACAAATACCCACCCTTGCAGCCCTGCATGGAATTCTTTTCTTATATTTCTAGAAAGGGTTGAAAAGGAACTGTCATTCAGAGGGGGAGGGTTCTTTTTATACTAGAGGAGCTCGAGACCATCATGTGGTCTATTATTTGAACAGGGTGAGCGCACACAACCCAGTTGTGAGAATGTTGGGAGTCATCTCAAAGAACCTTCTTTACAAGGTAGCAACCTTCTGATCAGCAGTGGGGAGGAGCTGTTTGTAAACAAACAGCCTTATCTCCCAGCCCTAGTGTCCCTGCTGCTGCCCTACTAGAAGGCAGAGGCAGGTGAGGGATGGGGTGTAGAGCCAGGGAGGGGAGGAAGAATCACTTACTGGAGGAGAAGCTGGCTGCAGCCTGCTGTCCAGCCAGGCAAGTGCGGGGCCCCAGCTGCCCACGGGGCCACGTGCGGCCGCACGTATGGCACATGCCTGGGGCCGGCCCTGTGCTTACTGGTTTCAGCAGCTGCAATCTTATTATGCCCACCGTTGTTCTCCATCTGGACTGCCTGTTGAATGGCGGACTGAATTTAAGATTGCACAGCTGTTTTGGGAGCCCTGAACGTTATAGGCCCTGGCTATATTCAAGATCTGCTCCTGGAGCCTCATCCCTGATGGTTATCTATGACCAGAAACCACACGCTATTTGGGGATCCAGCTGTCGCAACTTAAGTTAGCGGGTGAACAGGGCTTTGGTAAGGTAGGTAAACATTTTTATTGTTGGCCGTTGGCCATAACAATATAAAGAAATAAAACAACACAAAACATAAGTAAATAAATCAAAATACAATGTCAAAAGTCCTAATTCATCATACCAAGGTGTAAACAGCAAACGGACAAACAGGGCTTGGCAATAAGCCGGTCAATGGTCAGTAGAAATTCCCCTTTGTTTAAACAACTTTATGCAAAAACATAAAGCTGCCACAGCCCTGGAGCAAGCTGAGTCCCCCCTGCCCAACAAAATCTGCAATTTAGTATAATCAGAAACCCCAACAGGTAGATTATCAATAAAAGTCCTAATATACCTCTCCCTCAGTTGGTCGTAAGCTGGGCAATCCAAAATTATATGATTAGCTGTTTCAGGGGCCCTTAGGTCACAAAATAAACAGAATCTATACTCTAGGAATATTACTATATCTGCCTTCCAAAACGGCAGAGGGAAACACATTTAAGCACATTAAGGTGAATGCCCTTCTAAATGCCCAGAATGACCAATTTGTTAAATATTGAGCAGGAAAAACTGGGGGGCCCGTAAAGGCATAGCCTGGCACTACCTTCTGCATGGACAATGCTGAATTTTCCGTCTGGATTTCTTGGTCTCCAATCCTCTGCTTTATAAGCCTCATGGGCCATTTTGAGCCCACAGATATCAGGTGCTCTCCTGACAGGCCCAATTTAGAGAACTCCGTTCATACATCATGGCACCAGCTATCTTCATTGTTTATGCCACGCAAGTGGACCAGGAGGGAATTTTTATCGGGAGGGAATAAAGCCGCCTTCAGCCAAAGCTTAAAAATGGCCACTAATGCTTGAGACCTAATTGTTCTCATTGCAGTTTCGGCCCTCAGGGCAACCTGGGGGACACACCTAGGGACCCCCAGGATTGCCCTCAAATAAGAGTTCTGGACCCCTTCCAACCTGTCTAACACAGCAAGGCCCCAGACTGCTACTGCATATAAAAATTGTGAGAGCACTTTTGCCTTGAAAAGGCAAAGAGCGGGGGCCACCAATCTCCCTCCCTGCGTATGGTAAAAATTTGTTAATGAGCCTGAGGTCTTTTGAGCCTGAAGCGTGGCTGCATTAATGTGAGCCACCCATCCTCCAGTGGATGAAAACACTACCTCAAGGTACCTGAAGGTTCGGTCTTGTTCAAGTGGAAGATTATTCACCTGCCACCTGAATTGTTGTCACTTATGGCCAACCACTAGCACCTTGGTTTTAGAATGGTTAATGGTCAGGTTTTCTTGGGCACAGTATAAAGCAAAGTACCTAATGCTCCGGCGTAGGCCACTTGGGTTAGGGATAACAGAACCGTGTCATCTGCATAAAGTAAAAAGGAAAGCCTTCGGTCGTCCAGCTTAGGGGCGAGTATCATTCTCTGCCATAAAGGAGCTTAGGACATTTATATAAAAATTAAATAAAGACGGGGCCAAGATGCTACCCTGCCTCACACCACGTTCAAGCGGGATGTCGTTTGTGAGGGGCTGGTCCAAAGCAGGGCGGATTTGAAGGGTGTTAGCGTGGTGCAGTTCAATTATTAAATAGCATAATCGGCCATCCATAGTTGAGTTACTAAGTTTTGACCAAAGCCGATCTCTATCTATGGAGTCGAATGCAGCCTTCAAGTCCACAAAGCAACAATATACACGGTTACCCAACCGAGATAAGGCATATTTAGTTATTAGATGCTTAAGCACCAAGGCCTGGTCCACTGTAGACTGCCCTGACCTAAATCCTGCCTGTTCTGGGGAAAGAACTTCAGTCTCCTGCAGCCATTTCTGGAATTTGCCGAGGAGATATCTGGCATATAGCTTCCCTAATACTGACAAAGAGCAGGGCTTTGCTGTATCGGGCCCCTCTGTGCGTGGAACTCGCTCCCTCCAGATGCTCATCTCAGTTCCTCCCTCCCTCACCTTTAAAAAGCACCTGAAAATTTATTCTCTAGGTGCTGGATTCCTTCAATGTAGTCTGTCCTCCCTCTTTACCTTCCCCTTTTAAGTGGATTTTATAATTGTGCAGTGCCCCAAGCACCATTTGGTGAGGGGGTGCTATAAAAATTTAAATTAATTATTTCTTATTATTTTTATTGTTGTAGAGGGCCTAAGTCACTAGCTGATGTAGAAGTTCAGCTTTCATTATAAAAGTATTAAATTTCTAGTTATTAATGCTCTAAACTTAACATTTAATGAAAATGGTTTCAGCTTTGCCTTCTCAAATCTGCAAATTGTTTAAGTACTTCTACAGCTGCCCATAATTTTGACAGGGCACTTTAAGGTGAAATTAGCAAGAGTCTGGTGAATTCCATGGCTATATTCAGAACTGTCTGGGCAGCAATACAGTAGCCAAGAATGTTAGCTTCCTGCTACTGCTAGGGTAATCTACCACCATGAGCATAAGAAATACCAGAATTATTCATGGAGGAAGGAACATAGTCATTCCTGGGGAAACAGCCAAAAGGAGAAGCTATGAGAAAACACAACACCTAGCTCTTATATAATACTTTATGAGTTCACAGAAAAAGTACTTTCCAAAGTATTTCATCTCACATCACCATGGAAAGTAGGAAGGTACTATTGTCCCCATTTTACAGATTGGGCAAATTGAGGCACGTGACAGTGTCGAGACTCCAAGTCCAGCGCGCTATCAATTAGGCCAACAAGAGCATGGAGTAACAAGATTTTAACACCTACTAACAAGTGTCCAATTAGAATAATAAAACCTTCCCTGTACCCCAAAACTGCACTATCCACCCTGATCAGCAGCTGGCACTGTAGATGGTTGGGCTTCTCATCAAGGTCTTACCCCATGGAACTCACCACCACCGTAATCCATTTTGTATTTATCCTTGTCTTCTGTATATACAATAAACTGTGTTAAGCCTATGCCCTGAAGTTACAAGAAGAATGACAGTATTTGACAAGGTTTTTTTTCCTTCTGTAACAATGTGTGCAGCCACACGAGCCCAGCCAGGACCAACTCCTGCACGCCTCAGGAAAGGCATTTTCAGCCACCACAGTGCGGGGCCAGTGTGGAGAGCAGGGCAGACAGCAGGCCCCCTGCAGAGAAATCAGGCAGGTGGGCTGCTGTTGGCTGTCCCACCACACCCTGAGGGTGAGAGGGGGGCGCCGAGGCACTAGCCACATGCGCAGCCACCGAGCCCAGCCCACCCGACCCCGACCCGCCCAAGCTGTGACATGGCTGTGAAGGAATGGTCAAAACACAGAAAAGGTATATAAAAGCAGAGTACATAAACCCGAATCAACAACAGTCTGCTTCAAAAAATATATATAATGTTTCTATACAGACTCAGGAATATATTAGGAGAATGAGTACATACAGTATACAATCAACTGATAAAAGTAATAGTGCTGCAAAAGTACGTAAGCCCAACGTTTCGCCAATACAATTGGCTGTCTGGTATTCTAACTTTATAAAAGAATTATTCTCTTATAAATAAATAATTCTTTTATAAAGTTAGAATACCAGACAGTCGGTTGACAACAATTATGATCTCCTCAGCTGAGACAGGTAAGGGATTGAGTTATGATTTTACAGAGCTCTAAGTGGGACTTAAAAGAACTATGAGTTTCTTAGTGGTGTGCTCTCTGTTAAGGTTCAAAAATTAGAAAATATGGCACATGGAGGCCTTGAAAAAAGAAAAGAAAGAGAAATTAGTAAGAAAAGGGAAAGACCTATAGCGTCCAGCAAGGTTAGTTTTTACCACAAAACTCTTAAGTATTCTACAAAGATTTAAGCTACACCAAACTGGTTGCAAAGGGAGATTGGCAGGTCTGCCATCACACACTGGTGAACAGCCCCCTAGGGTAAGAACTCTGTTGTTTTGTGGAAACTAAAGAGTTCCTTTTGCAAGGTGACTGGTCTGTACTATATTATTGAGGTTGCCTAGTAAGGTTTTTTTAACGACATTGAACTGGTGAAAAGGAGGGTTGATGAATCTGTCCTCATATATTGGCAAATAGCCCTTAGGGATAAGAATTCTGTCTTTTATAGAGAAACTACACAACTGCTGGTATTTTTGCATATATTAAATAGTATTATTATGCTAAAACAATTTGTTTATTGAAACCTATTTGAAATTGTCTCTGGGAAAATTAAGTATTGCTTATTTATTACTGTTTGTATGTTACATTGTGCCTGTGTTTTATTGATTCTATCTGCTACTGTTTACAACAGAGAGAAAGAAGCATTTGAACACCCCTGAAGAAGCGAAACGTTGGGCTTATGTACTTTTGCAGCACTATTGCTTTTATTAGTTGATTGTATACTGTATGTACTCATTCTCCTATATATTCCGGAGTCTGTACAGGAACATTATATATATTTTTTGAAGCAGACTGTTGATTCTGTGCAGGAATGGTGCCAGTGCCCGCTGTTCAAAGTCCTGCGGCGGACCTCACCACAACACAGGTTAGACTGGGACCAGGCACATGAGTGGTGGCGCACTACCTCAAGATGGGCAGCTTTACCCCACTTTGGGTATGGTTGCTATGTCCTTGACATCTTTCCAAGGACAAAGGGCATAGTAGCCAGCTGCCCACCCTGCCCCAGCAAACATCTGGCAGCCACCAGGCATACGATACACTGCATCTCATGGCAAGGCTGCCAGTTGTGGGGTAACGCTGCCCATCTCAAACATCTCATGTGGCTGCACCCCATATAAGATTTAATTTCAACTTAAAGAAACACAGAAACTTGCATTAACATTAAGAAATTAGTCACCTTCACTCCTGAAACAATGACACCGTCTGCCGACTTAACCATGTTTTTAAAGAAGTCTTCAAGTTTTTCTTTCTTATTTTTTCCACGAACACTCAACTGAAAGATATATACACACAGCAAGTTAGGACTGTTTTCATTGTGAAACGTTTGAAGTCAAATTAGAAACTTCAACTCTTGTATCAGTTTCATTTCTGCTTCCTTAACATTACACTGTATATTTGTATTCAAGAACCTTAGCTGGCATCCTAGGTTAAGTGACAAATACTTCCTCTAACATAATACCAGGTTTTAGAAATCACCTACACCACCACTGTATTTTGCTTGAATACTGAAAGCAACTAAATCATTTCAGATAAATGTATTCTAAGATTTTTGAAATCTCCCCAATCATTCACATACACAATGAGAGGATGCCATCAATAAAGACCCAAGAACTGTATTTCAAAATAAGACCAAAAAAATCAACTGTTTAACATAATTGATTTCTATTTTGTATTTCAGTCTATTTTCTGTCTATTCAAGACTTTGCTAGTTCAAGATATCCAATTGACTCTAAAACAATTAAGACATCACTATTACAAAAAGCAAACTATCATCTCAAGAAGAGAGGAGATGCGATTGCTGTGCTGGTCCCAAAAGTAATAGATGGAGACAAAGTAGCTCTGATGGTATCTTTTATTGGACCAACATTTGTTGGTGAGGGTATGCAAGCTTTCATGCCACGCAGGGTTCATGTAGCCCGATGAAGAGTCCCGTGTGGCTCAACAGCTTGCATACCCTCACCGTCAGTAGTTGGTCTAATAAAAGATACCATCAGAACTACTTTGTCTCCATGTCAGAAAGTAGTCTACAGGCAAATTACAATGTATACGAACATTCTAGAGTGCCTAGCCACCACCACTTTGCTTTACAAAACATCGGTGGTGATCCTGGTCTCCCCTCTGCCTACTTAAAGGCAGCTCTGGAGCCCTTCCACTGGTAGATCCCGCTTCCCCAAAGCACTGCGCATTTGGTGTACCAAAATAGCCAGGCTCACGCTGGTGCTTGTGCAGTATTGTTCTCCCTCCCCCAGCTGAAAGCACTAGCCATGCCCTCTGCACTCAGGGCACAGAGTTATAATACCATGCCATCAGCCACCCCTTCACTGCAAGGGACTGCCAATGTACTTGGAACCCTACTGCACACTCCGCAACTTTGCCTGATCCCCAGTGTGAATGGGGGGGGGGCGGTTCAGACATGCTACCGAAACTGCACAGCACTCCTGCACAGCACATCAGGCATTGCAGTGGCACAAGTCCCTACTGAAAAGCCAAAGGCAGGGACATCATTGAAGGAATGGCATGAGGCGCTTTGGTTGGGGGTGCTGCTTACCCTGCTGGAAGGGAAGTGGGGGCTACTCTGCTGGGAAGGGAGCTTGCCCCGTTGGTGGAGGCAAGGAGTGCCTGATGTAGAGGGAGTGAGGGCACTTGCTTTCCAAGGGTGGGGTAGGGAGGAAGGTACACTGAGGCACGACAGGGAACCGAGGCTTGTCTTACCAGGGAAGAACGACTAGGAAGCTAAGAAGCAGACCTGGCCAGCTTGCTCCCAACATCCATTTGTTTGCAGGGCAGGCCCCACCCCCTGCAAAGCAGGCCTGCATTTTAGCCAGGTTTGCTCCTGAGCCTCCTAGTCGCTCTTCTGCAAACCGATAAGACTCCGTTCCTCCCTCCTGCCCCTACCGTGCCCCCCACCTCCAGCATAACCACCACTACTCCCCCACATCCTTCCCTGATCCGTGCCCCATTTCCCAGGTGCGCACTCCAGGTCCTAACTGCTATGGCTGATGCAGCCTGTTAGGTGGATTTGGTGCAGTTTGCACCAGTTTACACTTGGTCCCACTGCCAGCACAAATCCCACCATAGCTGGATTGCGGCCATAGTATGACGAGTTGTTTAAAACCAAACGCCAACCAACAAAATAGTTTGTATTAGTTCTCTATCCATATATTAATCTAGATTAGCTATCACAAAACTATTCTACTTTTTGAAAAGTTGTGCCATCCTGGTCACATAATTGAATTTAAAAATCCAAATAGGTTTTGTACTAAGGAATCGCAGCAAATTGCACCAGGAAATTTTAGTGCCTCATTCGCCTTTCTAATCATAACATGAAAGTATATATTGATTATGGTTACAGATTCTATTTTCAGTACTCACATCCTGATTGTATTCCAGGAAGACATGGAAATTCAGATCTTTTCTCAAAATAGGATGTGCTGCTACACGACACAAAAACACTTCATGCATGGCAACTGTCTTCTTGAATATTGCCAAGTACTCACTGGAAACAAGAGGGAAAAGCCACAGAACTAAAGTAGCCCATGCAAAAAGGAATAATTTCTACTTGAAAAATAACTTTAATATAATGCAAAAGTGACATGTTAGTCATCCTAATAAACAGACAAAACATCTGTTGAGTGCTAAAGTTATTACTCTAGCCTCTCATAAGGCAAAAACAGACGTGACTGTGGCCCACTGTCACCCAGGACCTACCAGACCATGTCTTCACACGCTGCCAGATGTTGGCCCAGGACTGCCATGGGGTGGGTAGATGGCTAGCCCAGGCTGCGTCCTCTGAAAATCTCAAGGATGCAACTCGGGCCAAGGGCAGCTTACATGGGCTAGCATGTTTGTTTGACCCCACCATCGGCCCACCTCGGGCATGGGCTGCCACGGTTCTCGGTTATGGTAGGGGGTCGGTTACTACATAGGGTTACCATTAAAAAAATGATAATACAATCCTCTACCATTAAAGTCAATAAGGGTTGAGCCATTAACTTTAATGGATGGAGGTTTACATCCTAAGCTTGGCACACAAATCCCAAAACATAGATTGTCATAAGTAGTCAGCTGCCTACATAAATCTTATTGCATTCTGTTCAACAATAATTTATTATGGTGTAAAGAAATCATCAAAAGAGAAAAAACAGTTCTAGCAAGACTGCTAACTATAGCTAGTTATGTTTTGCAGTCGAACTACTCCTCAAACTGCATTGGTGGTATAGCACAAAAAGGAAAAGTGGGCTTTCCTCCACACTAAATCAACAAGGAAATCACTTAGATAAACGGACACACTTGCTTCCACTATGAGCAAGAAGGATAAGGTTTACCTACCAGCAAAAGGAGCAGGACCAGTGTTGGGAGGCGACTGACCTCTGCAAGAGTAGTATTCATTCAAATGAAGACAAAAAAGAAGGATGCAGAGGATGGAAGTGGCAGTAAAAACCCAAGGTTTGCGTTATCCAACCCCTAACCAGACCACAAAAGAATCATGATCAGTGCCATTGGAAAACCAGATATTCAATATTGTGCTTTGCTAATTTTCAGTTTTCTTTCTTAGCAATTGTGTATTTCCTGCACAGTACCTTAACATGGTGCTTTTTAATGCACTAGTCCATGACAGTTGGATAATGGGAAGTACTGCTCCTTTCAAAATTGCTGTTTTTAAGTGCCAGCTTGGTGTTCTTGAGAAAAAGTCAAGTAGTAGGGTAGACATACTTGAAAACAAACAAGTGAGGGAGGAAAAAAAAGAGGTGGGTAGAAGACAGAAAAGAAAGGGACAAAGTTAAGGAAAAATAAAGACTTTCCTGTTTGACACATAAAATGAAATCTAAAGCCTTACAGCAAAGGCTTTGTTTACTACCAACTGCATAATCAGGGAAGTCGCTGTCTCCAAAAAATGCTGTACTAACTGTAGAAACACAGATTCACCTTCAAAGAATTTCAGGCAATTACTAAGCTTCTGGTTTGAAAACAGCTAACTGTACCATAGCTGCATTTCTCCTGTTACTTCATGAAGATTTACAATCTGCTATAGCCCCTATGAAGAAGACACCCACGCTCCGACTCATGATAAAACTAAACATTTACACAAGGATATTGCACAAAGATAGTTGAATAGACTCACCAAGAGTGCGTTCATAAATGATTCATGAGAGAAAGGCCACATTCACACCTGATGCTGCGGCACTGTAAAAATGACACGAGGCGAAGACATGGCAGCAGGGGGAGCCAGATGTCAGAGGTAGCACCGGAGCAAACGGGGTTCTGCCATGGCTTTGCTTGCGCATGACAGGGTTGAATTTTGCACCCTGTCATGCGCGAGTAAAGCCACAACAGAACACCATTCACACAGGCGCTACATCAAGCATCGAGCTCCTCCCCGCTGCCGCGTCTTTGCCTCTCATCATTTTTACAGCACCAGGTGTGAAGGTGGCCAAACAGGTATGATATAAATGTATGACTTTACACAGTTCATTCATGAAGGACTTTTGGTGAAAAAGTTACTAATGTTTTGGTTTTCCATTTTTGTGTGTATACTGCCTTTTTGTAAATGCACATAGTTCTGGGAAATAATATATACAGTTTTCCTCATGGCTCTGATCATGTTTATTGAGAACACTGGTTATGTGGTAATTGTAGATATGCAAATCTGCATCTTGTGCAGGGGATTGCTGTTGTGAGATGGCCAGAAGTAGAGATCACTTGCAGGAGGAGAACACAAATTAAGAGAAAAATTCACATACGCTTCCAGTTCTTGTTTCATCTTGGTGAACTCCTCCTTAGTCATTGATCCCTCCCCTTCTCCAAGTTTCTGGAGCTTTTCCCTTGAGGCATCAAAATCAGGCCTGGGTGGTGCTGGCGGGATCTGTCAAATGAGTCAATCAGGAAGTATTTTTGAATTCTTTGTCATGTTAATCAAAGTTAAAGCCCTTCAAGTAAGGACACAGTAAACTGCTTAAAACTTTAGACCTGAATATTCATCATTTCCCCTTCTACACCCTCCCACTAGCTAATCTTTGTGGCAAAAAACTACCTTATGAAAGATATATTATGCCTCAACTTCCCACTTCTATGCTGTGGTTTCCTTCCATACTACTAAAGATATTCTACTCCAATTTTTAAAAAACGTCATTAGCAGCACCATTTTTTTTATAAAGATGAACTTAAGAGTACAAAACAAAGTGAAACAGGTATATCCATAACATTAAATGAATACTTGTATCACAATATATTTCCTTCTTCCAAATCCTAAAAAATAGTGACTAGGCACTGTAAAAAACACTTAGTTTTTTTTTTTTGTTTTTTTTGTTTTTTTTAAACTTACCACCACATTAGTAACCAACCACACAGAAAAAAATATCTCAAAGCATGATCAGTGTTTTTCTACATAACTTGTTCCTATTTAACAAAAAAATGAATTGGATTATTTTCGTCAAATTTCAGTTCCTCATTGTTAGAAAGAAAAGTTACTGCAACGAGTTGAAGGCTTGTAATCAATTGAATGGGTGCAACAGAATTAGTAAAAAAGGTGCATTAAAATGTACAATATGGCATGAGTACAACTAAACCAAGGAAAGATAATAATTAAAAGCCACTTATTTTGATTAGGAATTCTCTTTCAAAATCCATCTAAGGAATATAGAAGCATAAATCTAAGAAGTGAAACAAATATTCTCATCTTATAAACTAATGTATTGATGTTAATGCTAGCTACTGTAACAATCCTTTCATTATGTTAACTACTCCATAGACATCCATTCTCTGAAGGCTTAAAACAAGTCACAAATGGGAAGTCATCTAAATTATGGATTAGTTTTTCCTTAGCAAATGATATTTAGATTTAATGAAAAGAATGAAGTAGAAATTAGTTCTGCCCTTCCTATAAATGGTAGTAGTGAAAGAAAAGTTTAGATATAATGCTGAATTCTTTGATTCCACTGAAGCATCTAACACAAAAGAAACATGAGATGTAAGTGAAAGGAGGCAAGTTAAGCATTAACTACTGAAAGCAAGAACACCAAGTTTCAGAGTTCACTCGTCTTTGGTTGAGTATATTTTATACTAACCTACCGTAAAATACAAGTGAAACGTTAAGCCACGCAAAAACATTAGGATAAAGAAAAATGTAAGTAAGAGGGACGATGCAATCAACAGAAACATTACAGTGAGGACTCTAAGAATTTCTTTCAAACTGATTAAAATTGCACACAATAAAGCCACAGTCTGGTTACAAGAGAGGATGAGCATCTCCCATTGGCTTCAGTGGGAGTTGCGATTGTCCAGACCCTAAAGTTAAAGGGAAAGGTTTATAACACTTACAATATAGCCTGCATAGTCTTCATTTTCAACAAAGGAATCATGAAGCCAGATAAACTCCTCATGTTGCCGAACAACTGAAAATTCATTTTGTTTAAAGTTTGGTAAAGAACTCTGCAAAGAAAGGGACCAATAAGAAATCAGAATAAAAAGTTTTCCTGCCCAGTTTTATAATCTCAGTGCACAGTAAACTTTAAAGCATCAAATTTAAATAGCATCTATACTGGAAGTTTATCTTCCAAGGTCACAATCCACTTACTCCAGAGGAGCCAGGCAGACTTTAATGGGGTTATTTCAGAATAAATACTTTGCAGATCACAGCTCGATTATTTTACAAGGCAGTAGTTTGTTATTTTACCAGACTATCATCATAGGAAGAAACCAGTATATCCAAAGCCATCAAAACCAACTATAAAAGCTAAGAAAAGAACTTGAAGAAAATCTAGTCTTTTCAGACATTAACAATGTACTTCACACTGGAAACATCACGTTAGATTTTAATTCTTAACATATATCAGGTTAAAACACAAAGAATGTGAACAACATTCAGTAGCACGCAGTAGCGAGCTTGGTGATAGTTAGAATCACAATACACCAAATCTGAAATCCATGGTCTTAAATACTATGCACATCCCTTGCAATACTATCTGCAACTTTACTTTTTTAAAAAAACAAAAAAATCCACACACAACTTTTAACAGCACGTCTTAAATGACAAACCTATCTCCTCATTTTCTAGTTGTCTGTTACAGTTGTTCAAGGTTGCAGTACAAACAAAAATTTAGTTACACATCTAATTAACAGAACAAGCAATTCATCCAGGAACAAAGCTGGGTTTACCTTTGTATGAACAGTAAATTTCACTTTGTCTCTTTCACTAAGAGCATCCGAAATATCAACTTGAAGGGCAGCATCAGTCTGGAGATCTACATTTATCGCTCTAAGCTAAACAAAGAAAAAGAAAATCAGCTTTAATCAAAGCTAGACGAAGTTAACATTTTGTCTTTTTTCCCCACATGAAATCAATTTACAGTTTTACAGATATTGCAGTTCTGGTCACCAGTACACAAGACACTGGACATACAGAACAAAGAACATGTACAGAATTGTACATATTTACTTCATCTATTCCTTTTTGGTTAGGGACAGCTAACTTGTCAAACTGATCCTCATTTTATACTACACAGTTGTAGCCATCATAAAATATTGATTTTGTACAGATGTGTACAAAAACTGTATTCCATCAGGTGGTCTACTAAGCCAAAGGTTTTGGAAAGGTTAAGGAACTGACCTAAAAACAAGTAGGGTGACAGTTAAAATGGATACCGTCATGTTCTTGCTCCTTCTCATTTGCAATAGCCTTGCCTATTCTTGAAAGTAAAATAATCTCAGTAGGAAAGCATCCATTCCCAACATGCTTGTTCCTTGCACAGTACAACCACACATGGCTGGTTTTGTTTACTATATTCCCTTGATGGTGCACTTTAAGTGTTTACATCTCTCATTTTATTGCATATTAATTCACTAGTAATTCAGAAGAGCAAGATATTGTGAGGTCTCAATAGTGTTTTAATTAAGATACATAGAAGAAAAGCCAGTCTATTATTTATACATACACACAATCCTAGAGAGCATACAATTGACTGAAATTTTTTAAAGGTATACTCCTAAATAAAAAATTTTAAATGGGCTTATGCTTTCCTGCTTCTTTATGATCTATAAAGTTCCAGTTTCCACTCCAACTCTGTTCTAAGTAGGGCCTATTTAGAGTCTCCCTATAACTCAGGAGAGTCTTCAAACCATAATAGATGCTAACACTGAATTTAGGCCATATCTTGTCATCAGACCTGAACGAAAAGACAAAACAAAATTTTAAAAATTGAGAGTGAAGACAAAAACAGTAGGCCAGCCACTCCCATCTCCTAGCGCACTAGGAAGGAATGGAAACCAACAAAATTGGGGGGTGGGGGGATATCATGGTAGTACACTTCACACCACAAAGCACCCTGAGCAGGCATAAAACAAGGTTTAGATCTTAAGACCAGGATGGGTTGACAGGAGCTGCTGGCTTGCATCTGCTTTAAATGTTCTATATAAAATTGGGCCGATTTCCCAAGAATTTCTCATATGAGTTACTGCTGCTCCCCACCTTTCATGGATAGATGACAGAGATAAGGAGAGACCTAGGAAATAGCAAGTAATAATCCCAGGATATTCTGAGATGCAATCTTCCCCACAATACCCCAGGTTTTCAGTTAATAGAGATCCTTCCATCAGTCTACATTTATAAGCTCATGTCATGTGAAAAGCAAGGATTGTATGGGGTTTTTTATGCAAGTGGTCAATTCAGTCTTATATCCAGGGACCCATGTTCCACCAACAGGGAAAATGCAGTGAACACGGGGTCCCTACTTATATCCTGTTCTCCGTGCCCGCAGCTTGGGCTTCATTTTTGACACGCACCTCTCCTTTAAACCTTACATTGACTCTGTGGCCAAATCCTGCCGATTCGCTCTCCTCAACATTGCCCGCATTCGCCCCTTTCTATCTGTCTCCTCGGCCAAAATCCTTGTTCATGCCATGGTTATCTCTCGCCTCGACTACTGCAACCTCCTCCTTGCTGGCCTCCCTCGCTCCCACCTGTCCCCCCTTGTGGCGATCCAAAACTCTGCCGCCAAGGTCATTCACTCTGCCCGTCGCTTCGACCATGTGACGCCTCTCCTCCTCTCCCTTCACTGGCTCCCCCTTCCTGAACGTATCCTGTTCAAACTCCTGGTTTTCACGTTCAAATCGCTCCATGACCAAGCTCCCCCTTACCTCTCGGACCTAATCGCCCTACGCGCTCCTGCGCGCGCTCTCCGCTCTTCCGCTGTCCCCTCCCTCGCTCTCCCTCGCTTCTCCTGCTCGCCCAACCGCCTTCGTCCCTTCTCCCTCGCTGCCCCGCATGCCTGGAACTCCCTCCCTGCCGACGTCCGCCTCGCCTCCTCCCTCCGCTCCTTCAAATCCCTCCTCAAGACCCACCTTTTCCATGCTGCCTTTCCCAATGCCCTCTAGTCTTTCCCCTTGCTCTTACTGTCAGCCCTCCTCTGCTGACTGCTGCTACCGACCACCTTGTAACCAAGCCAAGTACACGCACCTGAGACTTCGCATCCGCCTGAATGTTTGTTTGTCTTCTCCCATGTCTCTCCCGCTGTCCCCTCTCCTTGTCTCCCCCTCCTTGTCTTTTAGATTGTAAGCCACAGGTAGGGACCGCAGCTGATTATATGTTCTGTACAGCGCCAGGTTGTTACTGGCGCTTTATAAATGTTTAATAATAATAATAATAATAATCCTTAATTCACCCTGCTGGTCTACTACAAGGCATGTTTACATGAAAGCTCTACCTTCAAGTAACTGTCCTTTACTCCACAATTTACCAAGAGGTCTTATTGACACAAAATGGCTACACAGGAGTAACTTAAGGAGACAGTCCTGCAGAGCTCACATAGTGCACAGGTAGTTCCAGAGGAAATACCTTCCCCCTCCCCCACCCCCACTGAATCAAGGGATCAGTTACTCTCGGGTGAGCATGATCACATGGAACTCTCTCCCTGCAGAAACTGCAGGTTAAAACTAACTCCCAGAACAGTGCCATCATGTGATGACTATGTTAATTCTGAGGTTCTTTCACAGTACTTTCCTCCAGTAAACACCAAAGAGGAACTTGTGTTTATGTGACTATGTTCAGAGCAGTGTTCATGTGCTACCAGGAAAAATTGTGGATAAAGGCCAGCTATGCTTGGGTAAAGACTTCTTCACAAAATAAACTAGGTAATAAAGTGCATGTGATTTCCCCCAGAACCGTCTTCCTGATTTGGAACACTCAAAGAGAACCCTGGAGGCCAAGATGCTAGGTGAACGTTCCAAACCAGAGCAGATTACTCTTTAAAAAAAAACTGTCAGAGGGAGAAATGCCCAGAGAAATGCCCAAACTGCTGGTTTGAACACACCCATAGACTATTGTTAAAATGCAGGAAACCTGTAACTTCTCCATCCTCTGCCAAGCTAGCATATGTCTAGTACATGTATAACTACCGGCTTTAATTCCCCCCTACACACACACACCTCCAAGTCTAGACAAAGTGTGGTTGTCATATTGGTTCCAATAAGATAGACAAAAAAACAGGGTAGTTAAGAGGATACCTTTCATTGAACCGGCTTCTGTTGGTGAATGTGCATTTGTACACAAAGCCTGCCCACTCTCACCAACAGAAGAGGATACCTTTTATTAGATCAATATCTTAAGCCTCATTTTCCTTTAGACATAGATCTTCTTAAAAGAAAGTTACAACATATTTAAAAGCTTTATACTCCACATATGAACAAGGCTAACATCAGCTAAATAGAAGCACGATACATCCTATAGAGCTTTACAAAACAGAAGAGACCCATTTTACATTAGCCATACAGAGTGTGAACACGTGCTACAATAAATATTTATTTATTTATTTATTTCATAGATTTTTATCCCGCCCCATCCTGCAATGCAGCTCGGGGCGGCTAACAGCAATAAAACCATTAAAACAATTTAAAATACAAATATAAAATATACAATAAAACAGGGCAGAGTCAGATAATAAATAAATAAATAAATCGGTGGGGGACTAAAAATCACACCCCCCCACCCTCCCTCCCAAAGGCCTGGGCAAACAGCCAGGTCTTACAGTTCCGCCGAAATGTCAAAAGGCTTGGGGCCAGGCGAGCTTCCTCCGGAAGGGAGTTCCACAGCCGCGGCCCTACCACCGAGAATGCCCGCTCCATCGTGGCCCCCCGCTTAACACGGGGGACCTCCAGGAGGGCACCCCCGGCAGACCGCAGGAGCCGTTCCGGGGCGCGAAGGGCGAGGCGGTCCCTAAGGTAAGAGGGGCCAAGGCCGTATAGGGCTTTATAGATCATCACTAGGACCTTGAACTTGGCCCGGCACACTATCGGCAGCCAGTGCAGCGCTCGGAGCACCGGTGTAATGTGCTCCCGGCGACCCGTCCCCGTAAGAAGACGAGCCGCCGCATATGAAGGCAGGAGATGAAAATTTGAGTTTTGGACTCAGAGAACAGAGATTCAGACCTTTCTAAAAACACTAAGGACCCAATCCAATGGACTGCATAAGCCATTAACCACACGCACCGCAAGGCCCAAATGTGGCGCAACCCAGGCCGATGCGACACACACACCCCGAGCCCACACGCCCCGCAGCCTGGGGGGTAGAGCAGAAGCCACACCGAGCCCACAGGGGGTGTGGGCTCGGGGGGTTGCATCGGCCTGGGTCGTGCCTTTAAATGGCACAGCCTGCAGCCAGCGTACACAGGTCATTGAATTGGGCCCCAAGGTGCTTCCTGAAAGTTATCCTGTAACTCATTTTTTAGATTACATCAATAACTGCAGTTATTTGTAGTTTTGATGCAAGCTTTGAATTGGAGTTCCACCTGCAAGCTTTTTTTTTGTACTTTCTTCTTAAGTGTCAGATCTTATAACAAAACATTCCTTTACAGCATCCTGATAGACACTTTTCATTTAATACTACATGACTTACTTTGCAATACTATATTTCATAATTCAAAACAATAAATGCAAAATATTCTTTTCATAAGAACCCCATTCACACTTGTTAAATTATATCATGTAGAAACATTTTCTTCAGCAATTCCCTGAATACTTAAGAGTTTAGTGGTTAACAAATTTCAGCCATCCAAATAGAATTTCTGTGTTTAATAAAAAAATCTGTAGTGTATAATGACATGATTTCTTTCACCATCTTTACAGACAGAACTAAAAAGAGTGCAGCACAGAATTCTACCCAAGTCTCTGAAGCCTCTTACTAAACCAACTGTTTATTACATTGTTTAGAGTATCAGATGCAAGCTATTTTACAGTTTTATTTTTATCATCACTTAGGATATTATTTGTCAGCATCTTTCAAATACAGCTTTCTGAACATAAACCAGTATTTTATGGACAAAATAAATTAGACAAAAGGTACAGATAGTAACAGTGCGTGATGAATGGCTTGCCCAAAAGGGATTATGCTTTCTATACAGATCTTGAATTTAAATAATTTGTAAGGTTACATTGTATAAACTATCTGAAGTAATGACCATTTCTACTTACTGTAATAATGAAAAATTCTATAGAGATGTGAAGGAAACCTTCTGATCCTGCGTTACTATGTACCATTTCAAGAGCAATGTGGATGGCTGCAGGATGCTGTTGGGTAACCTCTTCAAAAGGAAGAATGACTCAACAGATGGTTTACTGATAAAAAGGAGAGGGAAGGACCCTGGAACTACACCAAGACTTTCAGAGAAATGGTTAAAATCAGACTTGACAGCCTGGGAGAAGTCCTAAAAGTCTTTTTGGTGGGGTTGAGGGGTGTGAGCAGGAAGAATCAGAGTGACCTAGTTATGCCAAATCACAAGGTTTCTGTACCATAATGCAAGCTTCGTGCCCATTTTGCTGAACTTTTTGAAGAATGACAACAGTAATGATAGAGAGTAAACACGTAGCTCTGTTTATATTCTAAGGCTCCAATCCTCGAAACGTAGCTTGGTACCAGCACAAGCCCCATTCACTTAACTGGCATAAAAACCGGTTTATTGGCAAAGGAACTGGAATGTGTTTGGAGATTTAACACAGAATACTGCTTTCTCATGTTACCTTCTTCTGTGATGAATGGTATTCGGTGAATGTCTGTGACATCACCGACTGCAGGAGAAGACAGTCAGTATCCATTCTCACGGGAGATATCTCCCGTGACTGCTGTGAACATGCAGAGTCACCAATTCCAGAAAAAACACTGCACACCTTTCTCACATTTCACCCGAGTGTTCTCACGCGAGCTTTAAGTGACGTCCAAATCCAGAAATACAATACAATATTTCCATGTTCCAGATTTCATGTAATTGTAAATACCTGTCACAAACACTGTATTCCAATGTTCAAAATTTTGCAGTAGATTAACTCCCGTCACTGTTAAAGTAGGTTTTCCCTACCCGGACATCCATGATTACATTTATGAGAGCTTGCATGAAGGATGGAAAAAAGTGCATTCACACAAGCATTAGGGATGTGTGAACTCGGTCTGTTTGGACGACCGAACCAAACTTCCGAACCGACCGAACTCGATCCGAACTCGAAAATGACCGAACAGTTTGGCTGTGTTCGTGCAGGAAAAACATGACTGCCAGGCACAGTGGCGGGGTGTGTGTGTGTCGGAGGACAGCTGTGGAGACTTCCAGGCACCAGGGGTGGAGAGGCTTGGAGTAGCAGCCAGCCTGCCCAATCACCATCCCTTTTCTCCTCAGACCACTGGCTTCGCAGTCTGCGATTGGACATGGGGGATGGAGGGGCTAGGCTGCCCAGAGCCAATGAGGATTGTGGTAAGGCAGATGCAGCAAGTAACAAAAGTCATTGCCCTCCCCTCTTCCAACACCTTCTGAGCTAGCCACTGTTCCTGACAGCAGGCGTTTTCAGAAGTCTCCCTCTCCCAGCAGTTTGTGTCCCTAATCCATTTACATCCTCCTCCTATTTCACCCATCCCACACATTTACCTCCCTAGTATCATTAATTTAGATTAGATAAGATAGATTTAGGTGTTATTTTTATTTTTTACCCATCCCTGTGTTCTTTCTCCCTACCCTCCATTGAATCCTCCCCTCCTGCCTTTATATATTCCATCCCTGAATCCCTTCCCCTGTTTTCGGATTTATTTATAGTAGCATTAGATTCATTTAGGNCCCCCCCCCCCCCAATCCCTGTGTAATATAGATAGATATTAAATAGTTACTATAGATATAGATAGTTGTAGGAGTTAACTTAGTTATAGAGATAAATATAGTGTGTAGCGATTAAGTTTTATAGTGTGTTTGTAGTACTAGGCCTTTGTGGGTATTAGATATTCCATTTAGTTCCATATGTTTTAGAATAGTTAGTAGCAGTTAGATTTAGTGTAGATATATATAATATTAAATAAAAAATCTGAATAAAAATTTGTTTAAAAAACAATACAAGACATAAAAACAACAAACTTAGTGTCTCAGGGCCAAACGATACCGATACCGAAAATAAAATCTTCAAAATCGGTATCGATAACAGCACCAATATCGATATCGATACCAATTTTCCGAATGTTCAGCCAAACCGAACTCCACCAAACTGAACCCGAACTCGGGTCCCGAACCGAACGGTCGAACCGCATTCTGTTCGCACATCCCTTGCAATACTATTAAATTTGCGTGAAAATTTGTCCCGTGGTGTTTAAGTACCACAGAAAAGGAACCCTATTTCAGAAGTAGAAAAACACTTGTGTTCTGACTCAAGGACAGCACTGTGCTGTTAGGTCACAGTCTGAGTTGAGTAACCCTTTCAAAGGAAAATGATTCAAATGGTCTATCAATAGAAAGAGGGAAAGAAAGCCTGACACCACACACAGACTTTAGGAAAGATGCTGAAAATCAAATCTGGCACTTAAGATGTCCCCTAAGAGCCTGCTCTAGGAGTAGCAGAAGCATCTTTGGATTCTTCCTCAAGGACAAAGCAGGCTGCAAGCAAAGTGAGGAAGATGGCATACATGAGCTAAGCCACTTGGGGAAGCCAGGTTTTGCTACTACATCTTATTTACTTATGGCAATGCCCATTATTTTATTTATTTATTTTAAACATTTATACCCCGCCACCTCCTGCCACAGGCAGTTCAGAGCGGCTAACAGCATAAATAAAATAATATATAACATAACCCCACATTAAAAATGTCATCCCATGCTATACATAATAATTTTTAAAAGGAAAAGCCACCCACCTTCCCACTCTCCCCACCCCCTACCACCTCATTACCCCTCTCCCTCGCCAAACGCCTGATGGAACAGTCAGGTCTTACAGTTCCTACAAAAGGCTGGGAGGTCCAGGGCCAGACGGGCCCCCACCGAAAGGAAATTCCAGAGGCGCGGTGTGGCCACCGAGAGTGCCCTATCCTGCGTGGCCCCCGGGAAACCTCCAACATGGTGCCCCGGCTGACCGCAGGGGCCGATCCAGAACCCGGGGAGTGAGGCAATCTCGCAAGTAGGCAGGGCCCAGGCTGTGTAAGGTTTTATAGGTCAATACCAACACTTTGAATCGGGCCCGGAAGACTATTGGCAGCCAGGGCAGAGATCAGAGCACTGGTGTAATGCGTTCCCAGCAGCTCAGCCTCACTAACAGCAGGGCCACTGCATTCTGCACTACCTGCAGCTCCCAAGCTGTCACCATAGGTAGCCCCACGTAAAACGCGTTACAGTAGTCTAGCCGAGAGGTAATAAAAGCATGGATGATCGTGGCCAGGTCAGAAACCAAAACCAGCGGCCAAAGCCGCCACACCAGATGTAACTGGCGGAAGGCATTCCTCGCCACAACCTCCACCTGGAGATCCAGGCAGAGCTGCGCATCAAGGACCAGCCCCAGGTTCTGTACCTGGGAAGTCAGCAGAGGACAGACCCCCTCAATCGAGGGAGCTGTCATCTCCAACGACTTACCCACTAACATCACCTCCATCTTGTCAGGATTCAGTTGCAGTCGATTAGCCCGCGTCTGTGAAGTCATGCCCAGCGGAGCTATTTCGGGTGGTTCGGGGGCTGGTTAGGCCAGCCTCTCTCCGTCTGGATGGGAACTTGTCCCAGGCCCACTGTGAGCCATTTATCACCTACTTCGCAGACAAGATTGCTCAGATCCAGAGCGACTTCGACACCGGATTGAAGGCAGTAAGTGAGGAACATGAGGTTGCGGAAGGCCCGTCTGGTCCATCTTCTTGGGTTGAGTTTCAGGAAGTGACGCCAGTCGATGTGGCAGATGTCCTGGGGCCTGTTAGGGCCACCAGTTGTCAATTCGATCCGTGCCCGTCCTGGTTGGTGAAAGCCTCCAGGGAGACCCTAGGGACGGTGCTGGCGAGGGTTATCAATGCGTCCCTTCAGCAGGATAGATTGGCGCCCAGCCTTGAGCAGGCTGTGGTGCATCCCCTGCTGAAGCAGCCATCTTTAGACGTGGATGCGCTCGCCAGCTACTGCCCTGTCTCTAGCCTTCCGTTTTCAGGGAAGGTTATTGAATGGGCGGTGGCACTGCAGCTCCAGCGGCATCTTGATAGCATCGGTTTCTTCGACCCTTTTCAATCTGGGTTCCGCCCTGGCTATGGTACTGAGACGGCGTTGGTGGCTTTGGCCGACGACCTCCACCGGGAGATGGACACAGGACAGTCGACACTTCTGGTCCTGCTAGATCTCTCGGCTGCTTTTGATACCGTAAACCATGGGCTGTTGTTGAGACGGCTGCGAGATCTTGGGGGTCTAGACGGGACTGTTCTTGGATGGTTCCGCTCATTCCTCTCAGACAGAAGCCAGCGGGTGGTGTTGGGAGCTGAAACATATTGCCCCCGGGCCTTGACTTGTGGCGTTCCGCAGGGTTCCATTCTGTCTCCACTGTTATTTAATGTGTATATGCAGCCCCTGGGGGACATCGTGAGACAGTTCGGGGTGTGTTGTCACCAATATGCTGACGGCACACAGCTGTACCTCTCTTTTTCAACGGACGCAGGTCCTGCCGTCTCAATACTTTCCCAGTGTTTGGAGGCCGTGGCAGATTGGATGAGGGAGAACATACTGAAGCTGAACCCAGATAAGACGGAGGTGATGGTAGTGGAGAGGGCGAAGGAGGTGTCGGCTCCTCCTATTGGGGGGCGGGTCTGCCCTCCAGTTGCCCAGCAGGTACGGAGTCTGGGGGTGATTTTGGATGCGGCCCTCTGCCTGAATCGGCAGGTGGAGGTGGTGGCTAAAGCCACCTTCCACCAGCTGTATCTGGTGCGGAGGCTGCACCCATACATCTCCAGACCCGACCTGGCCACTCTCATGCATGCCTTCGTTACCTCGAGGCTTGACTACTGCAACGCGCTCTACGTGGGGCTTCCCTTGATATTGGTTCGGAGGCTGCAGCTGGTACAGAATGCAGCGGCCCGTCTCCTTATGGGGACGGGTCGCCGTGAGCACATTACACCAGTGCTCCATTCTCTGCACTGGCTGCCTATAGCATACCGAGCCAAGTTCAAGGTGCTAATATTGATATACAAAGCCCTATACGGTCTCGGCCCCTCTTATCTCGGGGACCATCTCGCCTTCCGTGACTCAGGACGGACCCTCTGATCCACTGGGGGTGCCTATCTGGAGGTCCCCCGTGTACGGTGGGGGGCCACCATGGAGAGGGCGTTCTCAGTGGTCAGGCCATGGTTGTGGAACTCCCTTCCGAAGGAAGCCCACCTGGTCTGCTCGCCTTTCGGCGGGCATGCAAGACTTGGCTGTTCGCCCAGGCCTTTGGAGGGGAGGGAGGGGTAAATTGGGGAGATTGGTGGGGGGGTTAAATTTTTTAAAAGTGATGTTGGTTTTAATGTAGTTTATTGTTTTATCGTGTTGTTAGCCGCCCTGAGATGCCATGGGCATGAGGGGGCGGCATAAAAATGTCATGAAATAAATAAGAAAATAAATAAATAATCCAGTCCCCAACAGCTGCCAAACACCAGGAAAACACAGACAGCCAGGCCTGGGTCGGTCGAAAATGAAAGGTACAGTTGGATGTCATCCTCATACTGACGACACCTCACCCCGAACCCTCTGATCACCTCGCCGAGCAACTGCATATACACGTTGAACAGGAGAGGAGACAAGACAGAACCCTGCGGGACCCCACACAAGAGGTCTCGGTAAGATGAAAAGCAGTTACCAAGTACCACCCGTTGAGCTCTCCTGGTCAGGAATGAGCGGAACCATTCAAGAACGATCCCGCCCACCCCCGCACTGCCCCACAGGCGCGTCACCAACATCCATGGTCAACGGTATCAAATGATGCCAACAGATCTAACAGGACCAATAGGGTCAAGCGACCCCGGTCCTTTTCACGGTGGAGATCATCCAGCAAAGCCACAAGTGCTATCTCAGTGCCATGAACCGGATGAGAGCCAGACTGAGAAGGATCAAGATAACCGACACGGTCAAGATGCCCCTGGAGCTGCTGAGCCACCACCCGTTCAATAACCTTCCCTAAAAAGGGAAGGTTAGAGACAGGCTGAAAGCTGGCAGGGGAGTCAGCATCCAGTGATGGTTTTTAAAGCAGAGGCCACACCACTGCCTCCTTGAGGCAGTCCGGCACTCTGCCCTCCCACAGGGAGGCGCTGACCACCCCGGCCAGCAACGGCCCCAATGTCTCCCAGCAGCTCTTAGCCAGCCAGGACGGGCATGGATCGAATTCACAAGAAGAGGCTCGAACTGCCCCAAGCACGCCCACCACGTCAGCGGGTATCACCAGCTGAAAGTGATCCCACAAAATAGGACAAGCCTCGTTCCATTCTAGTTTTATTGTTCGATGTTCATATTTAAATATGTCACCTGCCTTCTCCCGTGTACTCATATTTTACATCATCTTATGTAGTGGATAACTTGCTCTCCCATGCTGCTTTGTTTGCGTCATGGGGGATTTTTCTCTCTCTCGCCTATACGAATTTGAACATAATTCCCTTATTTCCTGGCTTTGGGAAGGATCCCCCATGTGCCAAGGAACCTGTGGCTGGCTTGGCTGCCCAGGAGATTGATAATGTTAGTGGAGTAGATAAGAGTACTGTTAGCTACCCATGCCAGTGGCAAGTGAATCCGTATTTAAGATCTCCGGGTACAATAGGCCTGTGTAAGCTTCAGGCAGCGGTTTCTCTAGCAAAAGACCCCCCTAAGGGAAGGGAGAACACTTGGTCATCTGCAGGTTGTAGTCAAGTGGCCATGGAGGCGGGGGGCAATCAGGGTGGTTCACAATTTCTGTTAGCAGAAGGTTCACAATTAGATCCCCAAGACTTTGGTAAGCAAGATTCTGTGGAACCCTCGGTCTTACGACCCTTAGCCACAAGGTCCTACCCCCACCCCACCCCCGTTAAAATTTGTTCCTGGAATGTGGTGGGGTGGGCTAGACATTGTCATGATCCCGATTTTTTTAATTACTTAAAGGGGTTCTCAGTTATTTGTCTCCAAGAAACATGGCTCAAACTCCCTTGGAGATGGAGGGTTATCTNGGGGACATCGTGAGACAGTTCGGGGTGTGTTGTCACCAATATGCTGACGGCACACAGCTGTACCTCTCTTTTTCAACGGACGCAGGTCCTGCCGTCTCAATACTTTCCCAGTGTTTGGAGGCCGTGGCAGATTGGATGAGGGAGAACATACTGAAGCTGAACCCAGATAAGACGGAGGTGATGGTAGTGGAGAGGGCGAAGGAGGTGTCGGCTCCTCCTATTGGGGGGCGGGTCTGCCCTCCAGTTGCCCAGCAGGTACGGAGTCTGGGGGTGATTTTGGATGCGGCCCTCTGCCTGAATCGGCAGGTGGAGGTGGTGGCTAAAGCCACCTTCCACCAGCTGTATCTGGTGCGGAGGCTGCACCCATACATCTCCAGACCCGACCTGGCCACTCTCATGCATGCCTTCGTTACCTCGAGGCTTGACTACTGCAACGCGCTCTACGTGGGGCTTCCCTTGATATTGGTTCGGAGGCTGCAGCTGGTACAGAATGCAGCGGCCCGTCTCCTTATGGGGACGGGTCGCCGTGAGCACATTACACCAGTGCTCCATTCTCTGCACTGGCTGCCTATAGCATACCGAGCCAAGTTCAAGGTGCTAATATTGATATACAAAGCCCTATACGGTCTCGGCCCCTCTTATCTCGGGGACCATCTCGCCTTCCGTGACTCAGGACGGACCCTCTGATCCACTGGGGGTGCCTATCTGGAGGTCCCCCGTGTACGGTGGGGGGCCACCATGGAGAGGGCGTTCTCAGTGGTCAGGCCATGGTTGTGGAACTCCCTTCCGAAGGAAGCCCACCTGGTCTGCTCGCCTTTCGGCGGGCATGCAAGACTTGGCTGTTCGCCCAGGCCTTTGGAGGGGAGGGAGGGGTAAATTGGGGAGATTGGTGGGGGGGTTAAATTTTTTAAAAGTGATGTTGGTTTTAATGTAGTTTATTGTTTTATCGTGTTGTTAGCCGCCCTGAGATGCCATGGGCATGAGGGGGCGGCATAAAAATGTCATGAAATAAATAAGAAAATAAATAAATAATCCAGTCCCCAACAGCTGCCAAACACCAGGAAAACACAGACAGCCAGGCCTGGGTCGGTCGAAAATGAAAGGTACAGTTGGATGTCATCCTCATACTGACGACACCTCACCCCGAACCCTCTGATCACCTCGCCGAGCAACTGCATATACACGTTGAACAGGAGAGGAGACAAGACAGAACCCTGCGGGACCCCACACAAGAGGTCTCGGTAAGATGAAAAGCAGTTACCAAGTACCACCCGTTGAGCTCTCCTGGTCAGGAATGAGCGGAACCATTCAAGAACGATCCCGCCCACCCCCGCACTGCCCCACAGGCGCGTCACCAACATCCATGGTCAACGGTATCAAATGATGCCAACAGATCTAACAGGACCAATAGGGTCAAGCGACCCCGGTCCTTTTCACGGTGGAGATCATCCAGCAAAGCCACAAGTGCTATCTCAGTGCCATGAACCGGATGAGAGCCAGACTGAGAAGGATCAAGATAACCGACACGGTCAAGATGCCCCTGGAGCTGCTGAGCCACCACCCGTTCAATAACCTTCCCTAAAAAGGGAAGGTTAGAGACAGGCTGAAAGCTGGCAGGGGAGTCAGCATCCAGTGATGGTTTTTAAAGCAGAGGCCACACCACTGCCTCCTTGAGGCAGTCCGGCACTCTGCCCTCCCACAGGGAGGCGCTGACCACCCCGGCCAGCAACGGCCCCAATGTCTCCCAGCAGCTCTTAGCCAGCCAGGACGGGCATGGATCGAATTCACAAGAAGAGGCTCGAACTGCCCCAAGCACGCCCACCACGTCAGCGGGTATCACCAGCTGAAAGTGATCCCACAAAATAGGACAAGCCTCGTTCCATTCTAGTTTTATTGTTCGATGTTCATATTTAAATATGTCACCTGCCTTCTCCCGTGTACTCATATTTTACATCATCTTATGTAGTGGATAACTTGCTCTCCCATGCTGCTTTGTTTGCGTCATGGGGGATTTTTCTCTCTCTCGCCTATACGAATTTGAACATAATTCCCTTATTTCCTGGCTTTGGGAAGGATCCCCCATGTGCCAAGGAACCTGTGGCTGGCTTGGCTGCCCAGGAGATTGATAATGTTAGTGGAGTAGATAAGAGTACTGTTAGCTACCCATGCCAGTGGCAAGTGAATCCGTATTTAAGATCTCCGGGTACAATAGGCCTGTGTAAGCTTCAGGCAGCGGTTTCTCTAGCAAAAGACCCCCCTAAGGGAAGGGAGAACACTTGGTCATCTGCAGGTTGTAGTCAAGTGGCCATGGAGGCGGGGGGCAATCAGGGTGGTTCACAATTTCTGTTAGCAGAAGGTTCACAATTAGATCCCCAAGACTTTGGTAAGCAAGATTCTGTGGAACCCTCGGTCTTACGACCCTTAGCCACAAGGTCCTACCCCCACCCCACCCCCGTTAAAATTTGTTCCTGGAATGTGGTGGGGTGGGCTAGACATTGTCATGATCCCGATTTTTTTAATTACTTAAAGGGGTTCTCAGTTATTTGTCTCCAAGAAACATGGCTCAAACTCCCTTGGAGATGGAGGGTTATCTGACATTCTCCCTACCGGCAGTCCATTGGAAATCTAAAAGGCGCCCATGTGGAGGCCTTGGCTGTTTTGTGGTACAAAACCCTTTTGTGGAGGTTGTTGAAAATATATCAGTCCCCCACCTCTTGTTGGGTGTGGTTTTGAGGTTGGGGATGTGACACTCATAATTTTAACAACATATATCCCCCCATGTAATGCAGGCTCCTATCAGGTCGCCATGTGGGGGACTTTGGAGCAAGTCCTAGAGGATGTTAGTGCCAAATATCCAGAGGGGTTTCTTGTCGGAACAAGGGATTTCAATGCCCGTATGGGTTCTGATGACCAAGCTATTGCACCTTATTGCGATGGGTGATCGGTGGCCCCCAGTGGCTTTTTGGCCCCCAGGAAATCTAAGGACAAGCAGACCAACGCTTCAGGGATTAGGCTAGCCGAGTTGATCATAACTCAGGACTTATACGTCCTGAATGATACAGAGTTTTCCGACCCTGAAGGAGAATTTACTTTTGTTGGCCTTCAGGGCCCAAGTCCGGTAGATTTCATTTTGGTTTCCACCAGGGCCTTGCTTTATGTAAGCAGCTTTGCTATGGGTATGGCTCTGGTGGGGGAATCATCTTCCCTTAGCTCTTACTCTGTTCACCCCACGTTCAGACTTAGTACAGGGTCAGGATGAAGTGGCCAATTTGAATATATCAACCTATGAGACTAGTCGGGCTCCCGCCTGGGATGGGACTCTTGCTATCTCATTGCTCGAGTATACCACTCAGCCCCATATTGTCAGCCTTCGGGATAAGTTAATCTCTGCGCCTAGTCATGTGGAAACCTTGGATCTGTTTGCACAGCTTACTTCGGGCCTTCGAGTCCATATGCAAGGGCTAGCTCAGGTAGTTCCATCTCCTAGGGTCATTCAATCCTGGCTTGACAAGGAATGCCGTGCAACCAGGTATAGATTGAAAACTCTGTATTACTCCTATAGGAAGTCTGGACTACCGACCCTGCCCCAGGGAGTATGTTGCGCTTAGGGCTGAGTATAGAACCTTAATTAACAAAAAGGGATAGTCAGTGGGCAAATCTGCGGCAAGCGGCTGACTCAGGAGATGTCAGAAGATTCTGGCGCCTTGCCAATGGCTCATTGGGGGGGGGAGGGAATTGTAAAGTTCTTACCCCAGCAATTGCTCCAGCCATTTGGATGAATCATTATGAGAGCTTGTATAACCCTAGTGGTAGGGAGGGGCACCAGGAATGCCCGTTGCCTAAAACGGAGGGACTTCCCTAGTGGCCCCCAGTTTTGGAGGAGGAAATTGAGGTTGCGATTGACTCCTTCTGTAGTGACCGGGCTCCGGGCATAGATTTGATTCGAGTTGACTATCTCAAGACCCAAAAGGCTTGGTGGCTTCTTATATTGGTCATGGTATTCACTGCTATTAATAGTACAGGAAAGATCCCTCAGGCTTGGGACAAGGCGATTGTTGTCCCAATATACAAAAAGGGTTGTAAGACCGACCCAGCCTTCCACTATAGATCAACGTCTTTTGACATTGACAATCATTGCACTCCCACTCCTCCTTGGCAGTGAGACTGGATCAACAGGGGCATATAACCCCTCCAGTCTCTACTTCCCAGGGAGTCAGGCAGGGGTATGTGCTGGCCCCGGCACGCTATAATTATTTCATAGATGGCTGACCCACGCTTTTTTCCTCCAAAATTAGCTATGCGGCCCATCGGATACCTATGTTACCCAGACGATGTCGCACTGCTATCACAGACACGGGTACGGCTCTCACGACAGATCCAGGCTTTTGTGGCATTCTGCCAGGTGCACCACCTAACCATTAACTATGGTAAGTCAAAGATTGTGGTCTTTGCGTCTAAGTTGAAAAATTATGCCTGGACTGTCGAGGGAAACCCTATTCAGCAGGTCCCGGCCTTTCGGTATTTGGGTATTTTGTTTCATAGATCGGGAGGTTGGCGGGAACATGTCAGCAGGGCAGTGAGAGCTGCGAGGAGCTCAGCCCAGCCTATTAATCAACTGTTCCTTAGACAAGGGAGATCGGCGGTATTGCCAGCCTTGCAAGTCCATTCTAGTAAAATTAGATCCCAAGTATTGTATGGGGCTGGGATATGGGCCCCTTTTTGCTCCCAAGTGATTGATAAAGAACAAGCTGGGTTCCTTCAGAGATTGCTGGGGGCCCCAAGAGTCACTCCATCAGCTCCTGTCCGATTAGAACTGGGTCAAAAAGAATGGTCCCAGGTCGCCCTTGAACTGGCCTTAACTGGCTTAAATTAAATCTTGGCCAGGGCTCGCTACTCCTGAGGGATGCTAAGGAGGATACTTTTATAAGCCCTTGGTTAGTAAGAATGGGGGAGTTTCTAAGAGAAATGGGGCTCTCACCAGAGTACCTCCAGCATAAGCTCCCGACCAGGAAGGAGGTTCTCATGCGGGCAGAAGATATGGCCAGGCAGGGTGAGCTGGGTAAGTTGGGACTGTCCCCCCATATGCGGGACTATTTGGCATGGGTTTCTGACCCAAGGCAAGTTCCTGACTATCTTCTGGTCTCTATTTCTGGCAGGGCTAAACAACTAATCTGCTCAGCCCGTGTTAACGCATTTCCTTCGGCTGTTTTTGAAGGCCAGGCACGCGGAGTTCCCTTTGTGGAGCGCCTATGCCCCTATGACAATTTGGCCGTAGAGACAGTTGCACACATGGTTTTGCGTTGTCATCTATATGATAAACCAAGGCAAGCCTTATTGCATCCAATTATAGAGAAGTACCCTGGGAGATCTGACTCTATGCTTCGGTCCCTCCTCCTCAATAGCTCGAAGCACGACTTCATTAGAAACATTGCTGCATTTTTGCTCCAAGTTGTTCATATTAGGAAATCCTTTATAGGATTTCAGGCTCTTCCCGATTAGGTTAGGCACTCCCTTACTGCCTGGGGGACTGGCATTAGTGCCTTTTGCTAATGGTCTGTTGACCTGATTTGCTGGTACTACCACTTGACTTATGATTTGTTTGTTCTTTGTGTGGCGATTATTGATATCAATTAATGTCATTTAATTTTTATTTTAGTTAAGTAACTTCTTGGGTACTTGAGATAGACTCCCAGGTGGATGTTTGATAGGTTAGGTTATGTTGTAATATTACAGATTTATTTCTAATTCTCTATTGTAGAATGTGTTTTAATATGTTTATGTCTCCCTATGTTCACTGCAACGGTCAAAGACTATGCAATAAAGTATGTATACTTGAGTATTGACGACACCTCACCCCGAACCCTCTGATCACCTCACCGAGCAGCTGCATATACACGTTGAACAGGAGAGGAGACAAGACAGAACCTTGCGGGACCCCACACAAGAGGTCTTGGTAAGATGAAAAGTACCACCCGCTGAGTTCTCCCAGTCAGGAATGAGCGAAACCATTCAAGAACGATCCCGCCAACCCCCGCACTGCCCCACAGGCACGTCACCAACATCCATGGTCAACGGTATCAAATGCTGTCGACAGATCTAACAGGACCAATAGGGTCGAGCGACCCCGGTCCTTTTCACGGTGGAGATCATCCACCAAAGTCACAAATGCTGTCTCAGTGCCATGACCCGGATGAAAGCCAGACTGAGAGGGATCAAAATAACCGACAGTCAAGATGCCCCTGGAGCTGCTGAGCCACTACCCGTTCAATAACCTTCCCTAAAAAGCTGGCAGGGGAGTCAGCGTCAAGCGATGGTTTTTTAAGCAGAGGCCACACCACCGCCCTCCCACAGGGAGGCGTTGACCACCCTGGCCAGCAACGGCCCCATTGTCTCCCAGCAGTTCTTAACCAGCCAGGACGGGCATGGATCTAATTCACAAGAAGAGGCTCGAACTGCCCCAAGCACACCCACCACATCAGCGGGTGTCACCGAGTGAAAGTGATCCCACAAAATCGGACAAGCCGGGGCTTCTACACCCTCTACAACCTCCACTGTATTAAGTGCAGCACTGAGGTCCTCGTGAATGCGAGCGATTTTCTCTGCAAAATAATCCACAAAAAGATCATAGCGGGCAGATGACTCAACCCCAGGGTTGAGGGAGGTCAGACTGACCAGGCCCCGTACAACCCGGAACAGCTCCGCCAGACAGGATTTAGCAGATGCTATGAGGGTAGCAAAGAACTCCCTCTCTGCTGCCCGCATAGCCACGGCATAGGCTCGTAAACTAGCTCTATGCCACAATCTGCCAGCTTCAGCACGAGAATGACGCCGCTGTCACTCCAACCGTCGCCCCTCTTGCTTCAGCATCCGTAGCTCCTCAGAGAACCAAGGAGGTCTGCGGAGCCTCCGACTGGGCAATGGATGCGTGGAAGCCATTCGATCGATGGCCTCTGTCAGCCAGATGTTCCATAGCTTGACGAGGGTATCCATGAGATGGTCATCAAGGTCAGAGGGTAACTCCCCCAGAGCGCCTAGCAACCGCACTGGCTCCAACAGCCTCCGGGGGCGGACCATCCTAATAGATTAGTTCCACACCCTTCTGGGGGCAGACAGGTGCTAGAAGGGAGGTCTGCAGAAGGTAATGATCCGTCCATGACAAGGGCACAGCGGATACCTCCCCCATTAACGGAGCACCCGCCTCAAGGCCAGTGCAAAACATGACATCCAAGGTATGTCCTCCAAGGTGCGTCGGGCCGATGACCTTCTGGGACAGGCCCATGGTTGCCATGGCGGCCATGAACTCATGCTCGGCTCCCCTGAGAACTGCGTCGACATGAATGGTGAGGTCCCCCAAGACTATCGTCTTTGGGTACCGCAACACCACCTCCGACACAGCCTCTGCCAGAGCATGCAGGGAGGCTGCTGTACTGGTAGGTGCACGGTATACCAGAAACACTCCCAAACGGTCCCCTGCCAAATCAAACACAAGATGGAGACCTTCAATGGCTACCATGGATCGCACTGGATACCTCCTCACAGACCACCCCTCTTTAAAAAAAATCACAGCTACACCGCCCCACAATCCCTCCGACCACAGCTGGTGCTGTACGGAATACCCGGCTGGAACAAGATCAGCCAGGATAGGCCCCAATTCATTGTCCAGCCAGGTTTCCGTAATAGATGCGAGATCGGCGGCATGGTCCAGGATTACCTCCTGGACCACTGTTGCCTTATTTGCCACCGATCTCGCATTTACCACCACCAAAACCAGGCCAGGGGCCCCGACCAAATTCCACCCGCTCACCTGCTGGGTAAGCAGGACGAGCACTAGACATTTCTCCCACCTCACCACTCCCACTCCCCTCCTCCTGAGCAAGAACTTTTCCAGAAACTCAAGGAAGGTACCTACTCCAATGAGTTCACATTCCAAGAGGATAGACAGAAGTTAGGAGAAGGGGAACAAATGAAAACTGACATTTTTGTCAATTACTAGACATTGCAATTATGTAATATTCCTAATGTAGCTGCTCTAAGATAAAATTTGTTTTCCCTAAAAAATAAGTCACAGCTATTTAGGAAATTGATTCAATTTCAATTAGCCTCATTCAAAAGACAATAGTATCATAGGACAGTCCTATACCTCTTAGAAATGCTCCATTTACATAAGGGTATAAAGATATACAGCTGTAGTTTGTGTATTTGATGGGTATTTCCTAATGGCACTTTAAGAGTAGTCTTTTCAGAATGTTTCTCTTTTCTGCAGCCACTTTATAATAAGATCATTTAATGGACCACCCACTGTTAACTTCCCACTGCCTGGTTCACAATGTTCCATTTTCCAGGCCACAAGATCTCCATATGGTTCTACATACCCCAGTTTAGAATCACTGTTTTACAGTATCATAGAAAAGTCAAAATCCATCCTGAGCTGGCACACCCTTTGGGCTGTTGGCCTACAGTGCACACAGGACTGATCCAGCCAACACAACATCCAATCACTTTTGACTTCCTCAACCCATTAAGGGACATACTTGTGCTACTGTGCAAACATCTCACCCTTCAACCTTGCCTGGAATTTGCCCCATTAGAATTCTCTCTCCTTTCCTTTCCTGCCCCTCTACATCCTTAAGAAGGTTATGGCACAGGGAGTGAAAGGTGAGCTTGTATGGGTGTTTTCAGACATGATGCTAACCGCAGTTTAACCACACTTGTATGTTTCTTATGCATGTTGCAGGGCTGTATTGGTGCCCTATGTAGCCCTGTAACATGTGTAAGAAATGTTCAAGTGTGGTGTTAGTGTCATGGAACCTGATGGGAACCTCAAGTATGGTGGCTGAATGGGGTAAGGCACCTGAAACATAGGGTGTTTCAGACATGACGCTAACTCCACACTTGAACATTTCTTACACATGTTACAGGGCTACATAAGGCACCAATACAGCCCTGCAATATGCATAAGAAACATACAAGTGTGGTTAAACTGGGGTTAGCATCATGGTTGAAAACACCCATAAAAGCTCACCTTTCAGTCCCTGTGCCATAACCTTCTTAAGGATAGATGTAATGCATCAGATGCTCACCGAGTATCGTGTATAATAAAAATATGTAAGAGAAGTGTTGGCACAGTTCTCTGAACTTTAGGGAGGAAAGGAGCTACCCAATTAGAATTAGTACACTTAATCAAAGCTTGGCAAGCACACAACAGAACTTATGATCTGAGAATTTTACAGCAAACATATGAAGCAAACAATGGAACCAGGTCACACCAGTTAAAGGAGAGTGCTTTATTGTTGCCAAAGAAAAAGCTGCCATAGTTTTGAAGATAAAACAGATTGGTACATTCACGAACATCTTACTTTTGCCGCTTTAGATTGTTTTTACATTACTACCAACCCCCTGCAAATTACAGGCCTCTTAGTCAACCCATGGATTTAGAATAAAGAGGCAATCATATTCAGTGACCCGTGTCCATTGCGTTTTCCCCATTGCCATCAGTGGGGAAGATGCAGTCAATACAGATCCCCAATTATATTGCACCATATAAAGGTGAATTTCAGAAACTAAATTTAGGGTGATTAGGTTGCACTGAGTTCATTAACGCTGGCTGTAGAAGGAGAGGAAGGAAATGGAGATGGGGCCTAGCTGGACAATTTCAGTGGCAATTGCGAAGTGTGGTGTAAGTTTGCTCAGAAGTAGCAAAAGTAACTCCTTTAACGAAGACATTAAAAGGCAATATACGAAAGATTCCAGAGATTACTACAGATTTAGGAGAAGAAAAAAAGCACATGGTTTCTCCATACAAGATTAAACTGCTGGTCTACGCAGACCCATATTTTACCTCCCGCTCTAACCATGAATCTAGCTTTAGGGTTTTTTGTTTTGTTTTGTTTTGTTTTGTTTTGGGGGGGAGGGTTAAGAAGAAGAAGAAGGGGGGTAACCTACCCAGACATCTCTAAAAACACCAACACTACAGTATCTAGATTCAAAGAATTATGAACAGAAACAATCACACATCTCAGTCCATCACTCATTCTAGAATCTAGGTGTTGCCTGGAAAAATTATGCTCTCCATCTTCTCTCTTGTTTAAACTATAGTCTTAAGAGACAAAAATATCTGTACTTGATTTAACCAGTTGCGTAATGTTTCACACAAGGTGAATATTCTTTCAGAAGACCTAAATTATTGAGATGCACAAGCTTGTTGCCTTTAAACAAGACATAGATCATTTACACGTCTTTGAAAGATTATATTTTATGCAGTGTGTACTGTCAATAGTCCAATAACTACTGCACGTGTATAATATTTGTAGGATAAAACATTAAGTGGTTTAGAAGCACAAAACTCACTGAATTTCAGAAGGTCCTGTGCTCCTATTTCACCTGTGTGCAGGATGGGCTTTTCAAAAATACAAAATGCACATTTGTGGATGCACGTTTTTGCAGGATTAAGCCTTAGGG
>QEPC01008443.1:1679903-1737051 GCA_003113815.1 Sphenodon punctatus | reverse complement strand
ATTAAAAAAAACTTACTCTAAAAGCTCTGCAACTTAGAGACCAGTCCTGGGAACACTTATGCAAGAGTAACCCCATTACCTTCAAAAGGGACTTACCTAAACTTAAGTGTTTATACACTTGAGACAGTGCTTAATTTGTTACAAAATAAAATAAAATAAAAATTAAAAATGAATTACCAGTGGCCCAAGCATGCCCCAGAAACCACATTTCTTTCTCAGAAACCACACCTCCCATACCAGAGCTTTTCGTAGAAGGGAAATGAACCCTATTCACCAGTCAGCAACCCAACCACTTGACTGACCTGTCTCTCTACAGCTGGATATAAAACAGGAGTTCTTGTGATTTAATCTATATGACCAGCATTTAAGGGTTGGGGCAGAAAAGTCATTAACGAAAGCCAAATAAACCAGCCAGGTTTTTCTGGCTTTTGTTTCAAACCCCCAAATAGTCAATATCAGGCCACATTTACACCTGATGGTCCGCACATCTTTTGGCTCCAGGAAAGAATTTGGAAGCCAAAACATGCACAGAGTTTGTAGGGTGCAACCCCCCTCCCCCAACGTGCGGCTTTGTGGCCAATCCTCTGGAATATTGCAGACGGGGGAAATCTGCTCTAGAATCTTCTGGAGGGTCACTGGCAAACCCACATGAGGGGGCAGGGGTGGCATTTGCACCCAAAACATGCACCGACCATCAGGTGTGAATGTGGCCTCAATCTTTTACATTTGATGGTGCATAGACATTTCCCAGGGCTCAGCCCACCCACCCACATTGAGCCCTGACTTGGTGCCTAAGTTCATAATATCATGCAACTTGTTTGCAAGTCTTCCATTACCACTAGTAGTAGATTCACAGTGTACTGAGGGGAGTATGCAATTTTACATTTTTACCCAAGCCACACCCCCTAATGAAAGATGCATTTCAGCTCTTTCTACAAAAGGCATACATTGCCCTTGCCCTAACAAGTTTTATTAAAAACCAAAGTGAAGGAGAAAACAAGACAAGCAGGGAACAATGCAGAGCTCCAATATCTCCTGTTGTACTCAAGAGCATGGATCAAGGTACTTTAGAAAAAAGATCTACTTAAGCCTCCCTTCTAAATTAAAAGATGCTGGAAATGTAAAAAGATAAAACAAGCAAAAAAGTATTTGCCAGGGATGGTTTACAGTTTTGCACCAGCTTAAAACAGCATACAAGTATAACTGCCTGACCTGAACACAAGTATACTGAAATTCCAGTGTTTATATCCCTATATGTATATCAGATGCCAGAGGGTTGTCATCAGTATAACTACCTTCGTTTCCAATAAGGATTTAGTTAAGGGGGTTTGGGAGGAGAACCTGGATGCAAAATCCTACTTAAACAAGTTTAAAAAGGAAGAGAACTTCAAACCATACTAACAACTGAAAACAACCAGGACCATTCAATGTCTATTATCGGATCCAGAAACCAGAACCATCATGACAGCCAGGAGTTATCCCAGAGTCTAGGGAGTACAAGTGTAATTAATAATACTGCAACTTACAAGAGTATGGGCAGTATTCCCGTAGAGGAATGTGCACTTTAGTCGGAGAGGGAACGTGGGGTCTCTAGCAGACAGTATTCCTGTTTAGAGACCCCACAGGCTAAAGTGCAAGGGTGGTTGCTTGCCCCCCGCCCAGAACCCCGCATCCACCCAGCCCAAGTGAGAGCCCCCCACCCCACCTGCTCATGGGCCCTAGGACGGACCCTCACTCCCACCACGAATGAGCCCGGACCCCCTCCCCCCTCGGGGCAGGAGCACTTACTCCTCTGTCCTCTTCGGAGAGGAAATCTGGGCCGTCGTCCGAGCCTTCCTGCTCCAGGAGAATGCGGGGGAGACACACACGCACGAGGGAGCGGAGGAAGGAAAGGGAGACAATGCGCACAGGTTAGTGTCCGGCCCACACGCCGCCCTTCCTGCCCGCCCGCCAGCCCCGGCACCCAAACACCCACCATCATGGCTGCTCCTGTCTCTTATACACATCTAGATGTGTATAAGAGACAGGTCCTGCTCCCAGCGTTCCCTCCCTTCGCAAGCGCAGGCCCAGCCCGCCAGGCAGCCTAGACCGAAGGGGCGGGACTAAGGCGTGAGGAGGCGGCTGCAGCTGCAAGAACAGCTGGGCAGGGGGTTGCTGAGCCTGCGCTTCTCATGCGGGCGGCTGCCTGCTCGGGGGAGGGGGAGGAGATCAGCGCGTCGGGCGATTAAGAGGCGAGAGACCCTGCCTTAACCCCGGCCCCTCATACGGATCCGGTGGCGCATGGGAGGGGATGCTACCTGCCAAGAGCCCGGAACACACCTAGAAAGCTGTGCGGGAGGGAGGAGCGAGGGGTCAAGCATCGAGGAATCAAGCTCATGTCTGATTTGGTGAAGGCCACTAATCCTGGGTAAACGAGTTCACAGCCAGAAGATGCCTGAAGGCATCCGCTCAACTCTGGCCTGCCCAGCTCCATATGGATAAAGTCACAGTAGTGTCACCCCCAATGCCTTCCAAAAATCATAATTTTCACCCACATCCCAAAATCATGAAATTGGCTTTAGATTCGTTAAAAAATAATAAAGGTTGGGTTTACTTTGTTAGCCTTCTGTTTTCTGAGTATAGAGTCCAGGCTACACTTCTCTCACTTTTAGAAACTTTTCTGCACAGACACCAGTGGAGGAACATTACTTTTTTATTTTAAAATGAAAGTTTAGATCGTGACTGACAGATACCAGAATCTGGCAGTGGTGGCTGGTGTAGTGTAGTGTCCCCCCTGATCGGCCACCCCTGGGCTTGTCCGGGGAAGGAAGCGGCCTGGACCACTCACAGACCACGTTTCTCAGAAGCAACGTTTCTTTATTGGAGGGCGACTTACACACCGAGAACCCCCTTCTGGTTCCCTCTGGTCCCAGTTCCTCAGTGCACCGGGACAGGATCCGGAGCGGGACTGCCACTCAGTCTGGCAGCTGCCAGGCAGTGTGTGTCCGCTTGCTGAGTCGTAAGCGGCCCAAGAACCTTCTGGCTCCAATCACGGCCAGTCCAGCACTGAGTAACCCGCGTGCGGACTTCTCTTGCCCTGCCCCCAATCACGTGGTGTGCTCGGCTGCGCCGGCGCCACCACATCCCTCCTGTCCATGTGTGAACTGACCCCTATGCAAACATAACATCTAACTGCAACTGTGCATGAAAGCAAACAGGAACATCACCGTGTGGGGTGATGGAGTCAGAGGTCACTAGTACATGACTCGTCAGGGGAGGTCAGTCTTTACCATTGCCCCATATTGAAATCCGTGAAATGGGACGGCAGCCGGGTCTCCTGGCGTGGCCTCACCGGTTCCAGGCATGGAGAGGGGGGCACTCTAGGGGAAGGAGGAGGAGCCACCGGGATGCTCAGGGACACCGGCTGCTCGAGGGGAGTCGCCTGGGTCAGTTCAGGCTGTGTGGAGGGGTGATGGCTCTCCTCAGGTAATGACGGGGGCTGCGCAGGCATCAGGTTTGGGGGGCAGCCGGCTGCTAGAGCAACAGGCTGTTCACACCGGTGAGGGTCATCTGGGGGTTTGCAGGCAGTGTGTGGGATGCCTTTTGCAGGTGGCGTCGGTTTCAGCCATAAATGGTGCTGTGCGGGGGTCCGGACGAGGTACGAGCGGGGTTCTGGGCACTTGGCTACCACCGTGACTGGTTGCCATCCATTGGGTGTGGCCATGCGTATAGCATTCCCCACAGCAAGGGGAGGAAGCAGGGCAGCCCGCCTGTCATAGTAGGCCTTTTGGGCCCCCTGTCGTCCCTGGAGCGTTGCATGGGCTGCTGGTGGTATGCCAGGTGTGAGCACCGGTGTGGTTGCAGGAAGGGTGCTTCAAAGGACTTGCCCCATCAGGAGTTGCACTGGAGTAAATGAGGTGCCAGAGATGGGTGTGTTGCGCAGGTGAAGCAGGGTCAAGCGCAGGTCAGTCCTGTCCTTAGAGGCTTTTTTGAGCATTAGCTTCACCATCTGAACTATGCACTCAGCTTGCCTATTGGATTGGGGATATGTGGGGCTGGAGTGGGTTAGTGAGAGACCCCAGTCCGCAGCAAACTGCTGCATCGCCTGACAGGCAAAGGGAGAGTAGTCACAGACCACCTCTTTCGGGATCCGATGACAGGCAAAGTTCGCTTTCAGACCCTCAGTGATTGAGACGGCCGTCTTGTCCGGGAGGTGGAGTACCTTGGGGTACTTTGAGAAGTAATCCACAACCACCAGGTACGCCTGTGCATGCAGATCAAAGAGGTCCACTGCAACCTTGAGCCATGGAAGTTCGGGGATCATGTGAGGGATCATAGGCTCCGGGGGGCGGCCAGGTCGTAGTTCTTGGCAGGGGTTGCAGTCTGCTACCCGTTGTTCGATGTCTGCTGCCATATTGGGCCAATACATGAGGACATGGGCTCTGGCTTTGGACCGCTGGACACCCTGATGGGGTATGCGGATGGTACGGAGCATGTCCGGATGGGAGTCCCTCGGGATCAAGATTTTAGGGCTGATCATCAGTAAGCCATCTTCGAGGCGTAGATCGCCTCTGAGAGGCCAGTAGGGCTTCAGCGGCAGGGGTACCAACTTCAGGTGACTGGGCCAACCCTGTTTGAGAAAGGTTGTGAGGCTTCGGAGGACAGGGTCATGTGCTGTGTGATCCTGCAACCAGTGGAGGAGGGGCTCGCTGATGGGCATCGTGCACTTGCTGCTGTAGATGACCTTCTCACCTTGTAGGGATTGTGTCTCCTTAGAGGGAGAGTGGATGGGGGCCCTACACAAGGTATCGGCTATATGCATGCTCGTGCCTTTCGTGTATTCCAGTTCCAAGTCATATTTCTGAAGCTGGAGCAGCATGCACTGTAGCCTGACTGGTGCCCTCCCTTTGGGTTTATTCACGATGGCCTCCAGCGGCTTATGATCGGTCTGCACCCGGACTGTGGTGCCGTATATGTACTGGTGGAACTTCACCATAGCGAAGACAATGGCCAAGAGCTCTTTCTCTATCTGAGCGTAGTTCTACTCAGTTGCAGTGAGGGATTGCGATGCATAGATGATGGGGTGACCCTGTTGGGAGAGGCAGGTCCCCAGGCCATCCTTGGAGACATCTGCTTGGATGACAGGTTGCTCTGCTGGAAAATACCGGAGTACTGAGTCAGAAGAGATGACCTTCAGTGCATCCAAAGCTTGCTGGTGATGAGCATCCCAGACCCACTCTGCATCTTTGCGCAGGAGGGCTCTGAAGGGTGCAGTTGGGCTCAACTCGTTGGGGATGTATTGTGCTAGGTATTGAATAGTGCCTAGGATCTGCTGCAGCGCCTTCCTGTCCTGAGGCGCTGATAGTTTCTGAATAGCCTCCACTTTGTCTCCATCCAGTTGGACGCCATCCCAGGAGAAGATGTGCCCCATGTACCGCACCATGTACTGTATCTTCTCCTTGTTGAACTTAACTCCTTTGTCGCGAGCCTGCTGCAGGACTTGTTGGAGTGTGAGATCATGTTCACATTTTGGTCGAGGCTACTATCAGCATGTCGTCGGCAATAATGTGGATGCCAGGGATGTCTCCAAAGCACTCATGGTTCTTTTGCTGGAAGACTTCGCTGGCAGACTTGATGCCGAATGGGAGCCTGTTAAAATGGTAGCGCCCTCAGGGGGTGTTGAAAGTACACAGCCCGGCCGAGGGTTTGTCGAGCGCGACCTGCCAGTAGCCGTCCTTTTTGTCTAGGATGGTG
This sequence comes from Sphenodon punctatus, assembly GCA_003113815.1. NCBI lineage: Eukaryota > Metazoa > Chordata > Lepidosauria > Sphenodontia > Sphenodontidae > Sphenodon > Sphenodon punctatus. The sequence goes on along the minus strand of QEPC01008443.1, from coordinate 1,731,318 downwards.
AAGATGGATTTGCCTGCCAGCTTCCTCTGGACATCATCCATGGTGGGGATGGAGAAATGCTGGTGGAGGATTGCCTTGTTCAGATCTCGGGGGTCTAAGCAGATGCAGAGCGAGCCATTTTTCTTCTGGGTGATTACCAGACTGCTCACCCACGGGGTGAGCTTGGTGACTCTGGATATTATTTTGGAGGCCTCAAGGTCTGTGAGAGTGGCTCGGAGTTGGTCCTGCACAGAAAAGGGAATTTTCCTGCAACTGTGGATCTTAGGGGGCACCTCTGGATCCACATAGATGTGGTGCAGACCAGAGAACCGCCCCAGACCTCCCATGACATTGGCATAGCTGGCAAGGAGGTTGTCCTTGTCCGCTGGGAATCAGGGGGACATTACATGAACTTGGCGAACCAGGTCAAGGGCTACGCACACCGATCTGCCCAGGAGTGGAGGATCCTGCATTTCGATGACATACAGCGGCAGCACGGCACTGGTGGTTCTGGAGGAACATCTGACAGATATCTTTGCGGTGGGCATGATCCGGCCCCCTCTGAAGGCGACTAGGGTGACATCCGGTGTGCTCTGGTGGATGTGGGGTGGAAGGGCCATCGCCACCCTGGCTGGGAGGGTGTTGGCTTCCGCGCCTGTGTCCAGCTTGAAGGCGACCGGGTGTCCTTTAACAAGTACCGTGCTGAGCCAGGAGTCCGCCAGCTTTTGAGTGCTGCTCTGGCGAGTGGGGGCAACGTCACCCACCTACAGCATGTTCATGCTGCTAGGGGAGGGCTGCACCGGGGCCCTGACTCTGCAGACCTTGGCATAGTGGGTTTTTCCACCACATCGGTGGCATGTTTCACTGTAGGCAGGGCACTGCTGGGGTCCATGGTGGCGGGCGCATCTTCTGCAGGGACGGCATGAGCCCTCCACTTCCTGTTTGGGAGGTAGCGAAACTTCCAGTGGGGAAGGGGTGGGATGAAATGGAAGGAGGAGTAGCGCGTCACCACCAACACTCAGGGTTCAGCGGCCATTGCCGTGGCTTGGGCCCTTGTAATGGCCTTCATCCTGCATATATCAGTCGCTTGGGCTAGGGTGAGATCAGGTTTCTCCAGCAGCCTTTCTTTGAGTTTAGGGTCTGTGATGCTGAAGACTATTTTGTCTTGTAACATCAAGTCAGGCCAAACTCACAATGTTGCATCTTTTTTCTCAGGGTGGTTAGGAAGGGGTCAATGCCGGCGTGGTCATTGTATGGGAGTTGCCAGAACTGGAACCTTTCAAATACAGGGTTTTTCCTGGGCACACAATAGTTTTTCAGGGCTGTAAGGAGCTCGTTGAGGGTCTTTTGAGTGGGGTCAGCATACACCTCAAGGGCTTGCTCCCCTAGGCAGTGAAGGGCTACAGCAGCTACCATGTAATCTTCCTCCTCTTGATCAGCTTTCGTTACAGTCAGGTAGAGGCACAGCTGCTGCTCCCACTTGCGCCAGTTTTCCCCCAGGTTCCCCTCAAAACTAAGGGCGGGTAGTGACTTGAAGTACTCCATTGCAGGTGGAAGGTGGGGTCACTTCACAGATAGGTGAAAACCACTTCTGACACCATGTAGTGTCCCCCATGATAGACCTCCCCTGGGCTTGTCTGGGAAAGGAAGGGGCCTGGACCAAGTACTCACAGACCACGTTTCTCCGAAGCAACATCTCTTTATTGGAGGGCGACTTACACACTGAGAACCCCCTTCTGGTTCCCTGTGGTCCCAATGTCCTCAGTGCACCGGGACAGGATCCAGAGCGGGACTGCTGTTCAGTCCGGCAGCTGCCAGGCAGCGTGTGTCCGCTTGCTGAGTTGCAAGCAGCCCGGCGAGAACCCTCTAGCTCCGATCACGGCCGGTCCATCACCGAGCAACCTGTGCGCGGGCTTCTTTTGCCCCGCCCCAGTCACGTGGTGCGCTCGGCCGTGCCGGAACCACCACACCAAGGCTAGTAGGGTAATGGGTGGAGCTAGAGGTGGGTGTGGCCAATGGTAGGCAGGGCCAATCAGAATTTTGAAATGAATATGGAATTTTACAGCATCCGTTCACCATTTGTAAAAAATGGGAATGTGTGTGTGTATGTGTTTGTCCCTGTGTTTTCCTCACCCTTGTCCTTGTGGGTCAGCAAATCCAGTCCCATGATCTTAGAGCAGCTTCAAATTTACTCTTGTTGAAATGGTTCAGGGGTGGGGGGGTTCTACCCTAGTTCTGCCCTCCTCTGCCCCAAGCAAGCCACAAAACAGCCCGTCAGCATATCTACATGGTAGCAACTTGGTTTAAGATCATTTTGCATCATGGTGGCAATACAGAGTGATATCAGGGCAGGCCCAGGACCTAGCACTCTGGCCCTTTTCACATGAGACACCTGCCACCACCACCACCCCGTGCCCACATAGATCAGCTGCATGGGCATGGGTGAACTGCCACAGCAGATGGGTTGGGGGGGTGCACACGCACTTCCGCGCAACACCCATCTCCACCCATCCCGCACTCACGGAGCAACCAGTGAAAATGGCAGTTGCTCCATGCATGGAGATCGGTGTTCACCCGTGTACCAGACCTTCACGCGCCGCCCCCACACCGCAGTGCACACCCATCCCCCCCTCCACCTTCACCCATATGAAAAGGGCCTCTGCGAAAAAATATTTTTTAAAAGTTTCATGTGACACTTAAAATATCCTGTCCCTCATATATAGGCACTTCCTTTGCAAAAGTAATTCAGAATATCCAAGTCATTAAGGGGCTGTTTCAGACTGGTTTCCATCACGTTACTCCATTTGTGGTCTTAAAAGCATACATTTCTCCCCCAAATCCAGCAGGATCAGGTCCTCCAGCTGGGTACTAAAGCCCATCCCAAACTATGCCCTGCCCCCTTCCCCCCAAAAAAAAGATGTTCGGGCGCAGGGATCATCTGCTCGGCTCCATCCATTCTCACTCGGCTTGGCCCAGCATACCTGCCACACAAGAGCATGTGCAGTCCAGACCTGGAAGTGCGATGCTATGGCAGCGGTGGTAACATGGATCCTTCAGCTTCCAGCCAGCTGCCAAGCCGGAGGAGGAAATGACCATACCAGGGGGAGCGTGGGGGGGGGGCACAGGGGGGGGGGCAACACCCAGATGCCCTTGGGGCAGCTTGCACCTGGAATCTGGGGCTTTAATAAAACCGTCAAATTTTGTGTGACTTGCAATTAAGGCTGTTTAAATCACTCTGCTAATGCAAGCAGGGGTGTGGCTGCAATAAGAACAGCTGCACTGGTGCCCATGTACCTGGAGTGCCCACATGCATGTAGAATGCATATGCATATAGATTTGTTTATTCTTCAGAAAACATACCTGTTAGCTGAGGATATGTTTCTGTTAAAGGATAAGGGTTACAATAATATCCTTTTTTCTTGTGCAAGAAAGAAAAAGGCAGGAGTGGCAATTGGCCTGTCCACAAATCTAAATTTTGAATTATGTAAAAAAATCAAGGATAAAGATGGCAGATCTTTACTGCTTTGGGGCAAAATAAGTAACAGAGTGTTCTCCTTCATAAATATATATGCCCCAAACTCAGAAACATGGGCCCTTTCCCCAAAATACCTATAGTTATGCAAGAAGCAGATGGGGTAATAATACAAGCAGGAGACTTTTAATTGCCCTCTGTCCAAAATGAACAGATCCAAAAATATGTCCATTAGAAAAATCTTTTCAAAGCAGAAGGGACCATATTAATGTTGAAAACCTTGTTGATGTTTAGAGGGCTCTCAATCCAACAATGCAAGACTATATGTTTTACTCATGCCCTCATAATGCTTACTCGGTGATAGATCATATAGTAGTGAATAAGAAAACTGTTTAAATTGTTACACAATTCCTGCTGTCTTCACTCACCATAATGCACTTATCCTAGAACTTGAGGGCACAATTACAGAGAAAAAAAGGACTCTTAACAAAAGCTATTTAAACGACATGCTAATTAGTGAACAAATACAAGAAGAAATCTCAAAGTACAATGCCAGATCAGAAATTAGTATCCAGATCCTATGAGAAGCTGCAAAGGCGGTAATAAAGGGTAAATTCATAGCCCTCACTAGTCATCATAAGATTCAAAAATATGAAACTTAAAGAGCTCTACACAAAACTTAAACAAATAGAACTACAGAATAAAAGAACACCCAAGGGGAAACAGAAAAATATTATAGAAAACACAAGGGCCCTTACAAATACCATTGAAACAGAGTGAACAGTAAACCTGATAAGGAACACAAAACAATATTACTATGAAAAAAGTAACAAATCAGATAAAATCCTTGCCGAGCTAGTAAAGAAAAAGGAAAAAAAAAAAAACCTCATTAGCCAAATTAAAACACAGGAAGGTACTAGTCTGGGAGCATAATGTATGAAAAGCTTATTCCATGGCAAATTTTGGGATAAGTCTATACAGATGGTTTCATTTGATTCATAAACCTTTGTAATGGAAGAATATCCATGGTGTCACTCGTGTGCCTCATAGCTATAATGATGTCATCAAGATGGCCACCATGACGTAAAGTACAAATCTCATTATCTCAGTATCTATTGGACCGATTTTGTTGTGTAAGCTCTTGTTGGAAAGGTATTTACATAAGCTACAAGACATGTCCTTTTGATTTGTGGTGAAAATCTTTCTTTTTTTTTCCCCAGGCAAAAAAATGAAAAACTTTTATTGCAAACATCAAACATCATTTTTTGAAGGTATTGTGAAACTGACTTGTTAATTACAACCACTATGCATAACATATGGGACATGGAACTCCCTTCCGGAGGAAGCTCACCTGGCCCCAAGCCTTTTAACATTTCGGCGGAACTGTAAGACCTGGCTGTTTGCCCAGGCCTTTGGGAGGGAGGGTGGGGAGGGATGATTTTAGTCCCCCACCCATTTATTTATTATTTTTCTAGCCTTGTTTTATATGGTATATTTTATATTTAATATTTTTAAATGAATTTTAATGTTTTATTGTTCGATTGTTGGAAGCCGCCCCAAGCTGCGTTGCAGGAGGGGGCGGGGTATAAATTTGGAAAATAAATAAATAAATAAATAAATAAATTTGTTGTACCTTGATTCCATACTTTTCCAACAATTCATTACACGATTCAATAAACTGGACAAATACTTCTGGAGATATTTGTTTTTGTGCAAAAGCATGTGGGAGGGAACAAGTGTAATCATGCGGGTTCTTGCAGCAAGATATATAATAATGTCAATTTATTTAGGGGAAAAAAACCAGAAACCTATAATCAGTGGGATAGTGGTAATTTTAAAAGTGCAGGAACTCTTCATGAGAGCCCCCCAAAGCCTCCAAAGCTGCTGAAGGGGAGGCCGCCGGAAAAGTGCCGCAACTCCATTCCCCTGCGTTCCTGCTCCACTATCTGTAATACAGTACAATACTGCAACATGAAACTCTGTTTTGTAAAAGCAATAACTTAGTAATAATGTTCCACATGTCAGGGTTCAGTTGCAGTATTTGTCATCAGTATCTTCTTTCTAATCACTGGGAAAGGAGTTCATCTCCACTGCATGTGCACATCTTAGTACAATGTAGGCTGTAGGCCAAGCATTTTCAGGGTGGAAAGCATTTGTTCTTAACACAAGAGCATTTGATCAATTGCAGGACTGATGCAGGAGCGCATGGTATGTCACACATTACTGGACCAATGTGTTCATCATCATTTTTTATCCACCTGTGTCCTACTAGAGATGGAAGGGTTGGTTTTGCTATATCTCACTGGGGCCACACCAGTGCTTGATAATTTGCCCTCTTGATTGCAAGTATTAGTGCGCCTCTTGTTGGAAGTAATATTTCTCCATTGATCTGTTTTTTAATGAACATCTACCAACGTAACTCTGCAAGTTTAGTTATCTTGGCATTGATATGATAAGCGTGTCCTATGAATGCTTCCAGTTTATCCATGACGTTGTCAGAGACTGTCATGTGTTCCAAGTGTCTTAAGGGCAATATGTTTCTCTTCACTTGCTGAATGGAATTGTCATGCCGCACCAGGCCTCAAGTTGGTGGAGGCGCGTGCGGAGGGGGGCGGAACAGCGGCCTAGACTTGGGGGAGATGAGGTGTTGGTGGGGAGCGTGGCCAGGGTGGCAGACCTGGCATCACCCCCACGACAGCTCCCTGCGGACGCCCCGGATCCAGCCTTGCTTGGACGGGATGGGAGACAGCCGGGATAGGCCCTGGCCTGGGCACCGGCAGTGGAGGGACTGTGTGCACTGGCCCCGCCCAGGCACAGCGCTCGGCTGGTGGAGCGCTGGGGGATGCTGGGAGTGGGTCCGGGTCTCCAACCCGGTTGCGCCTCCTCTTGCGGTATAAAGAAGCCGGCAGGGCAACAGAGCCCCGCCGGTAATCACTTGAGAGGCTGGCCCCTTATCTGGATCCTTGGTGTCTTCCTGGATACCCTCTGCCTTGCTGTTTGGTGTTGTGCCTGCCATTGTCCCCTATCCTGCGTGAACATGCTGCTGTGAGTGAGTACCTGTGTGATTCTACGTTGCCTTGTCCCCTCACACCCCTGTGTGCTTCTCCTTCCCATTGGCTCCGTTTCCCCCTTCCCTTCTCCCTGAGTGGCAACCCCAACACCCCCCCCCTTGTCCAGACCTCTTCACCCACTTCTTGGGAAACCTGGGGTCCCCGTTTCTACACTCGTCCAAGCACCGTGCCCTGGACCCTGAGAACTGTGTGTGTGTCTTACGTGTGTGGACCAGTTTCTATCTACCCCTGGGCATACTCCACCTCTCCTTCCCTGTGATGATTCAGGTTGCTCTCATCATTTGGGAGAAAGTCCACCCACGATCCTGAGGGAATTACCATACTCGTGGAAATACCCGAGAGCAGAGACCCTGCCCAGGGCCTTGCCCTCTACTCCCTTTCCTACCCTATCCCCTTTCCCCAATCCACCTAACAGGAATGCCTTCCAGTAAGATAACTTCCTCTTTCCTGACAAAGTACCAGTAGAGTCAGCCTGACAGAGCATGGAAGCCAAGCAGGGCAGATGCTTTTAATGGTCCAAGAGACAAATATAAGTCAGCAAGCAGAATCCATTTGCATGAAGCAGGCACGAAAAAAGAATGTGGACGAAGTCTTGGGTAGCATCTCACAGCAAGGATTAAAACATTGTGTCTTATTCTTGTAAGAAGTCTAGTAGCACCTTTTTCCTTAGCATTGACAGCATGCAGGATGATCTTAGTATTGGCCTCTTCTTGTGTACTCTGAATTGAGTCCAGGGAATAATGTGTGGCAGCCACTTCAGTATGCCATGTAACAGCAAAGTCCTTTACACAATTATTTGCGCACTGCAGCATCTTGTGTGCAAATGATACAGTTAACTTGTCTTTGGTGTGGATGTGTGACAGCAGCTTCATTGTAATGTTTGAAATATTTGTACTATCACAAATTTTGTAGTGTGTTGGTGAAACACCCTGAACAATCTTGCCCCTAGTAAGATTCTTAATTGACTCTTCAGTGTATATATAAAACAGGTGAACTTCATCATACTTCCAATATTTTCGCTGTAGCTTTGCAGTGAAGACCTCAGCCAGATCCAGACAAGTTTTAACAGTCTTTTCAACAGCTTGTAGCTCTGCCATACCATCTATGATTGCTATGCAGAAAGACTTATTGGTTAAACTATTGGTTGTGTTGTCAGTTAGTTGGTGCTTGCTTTGGAAGAGCCCTCAAAATGTGAATCAACTAACTTTTTGACTGACGTTAATGCATTGTTCTATCTGCTTGGAACATTGTTTACGGTACAAGAGATCATTCATAATGGCCTAAAGTCTCACAGAAATAGACATCATGCTGCGATCTTGTCACAACAAGACAACATAAAATAGTTCTACTATTTAGTAGAACAGATTTTTGTTCTACTAAAATATTAACATCTACGGGCGAGTAAGGGGAGGCTACAATTGAGCCTTTGATTTTTTTAATAATGATTTTCTAATTGCACCACGCTTCCCACACGAAAGGATGTTTCCTCCATAGCGACCCCAGAATTTGGTCCGAATCTAATAGACAATTTTTAAAATTATCCACCTGAAGGGTTGCTGCTTCTTGATAGGACCATTTTTGATGTGTTGGGTTGTGATACCAAGATTTAAGCACACTGAACACTGCTGCCTTATGATATAATCTAAGATCCGGGAGGTTTAACACACACACACCTGCCACTTTAGGTTTCATCAACGTTTTCTTCTTTATTCTAGTTTTTTTTGTGTGGCCACACCACTTCCGCAAGCATCGTATCAATTTTGATAAAGAATGCTTCAGGTAGGTATATAGGCAGTGCCATAATTGGGTATAGGAGCTTTGGAAGTGATATCATCTTGAATAAATTGATTTTGCCTAGCCAGCTGCAGGCTAGATCCTTCCATGATACAGCTTCTGATCTAATATTTTGTAGTATCTCCGCGAAGTTCATTTTGTATAGGTTTTTGAGTTTTTTTGTTAACTGAACTCCCAGATATTTAATTTGGTCTTTCTGTTCTTTGAAGGGGACCCTGGCTCTGATGGTTTGAATTTGCTCCCGATCTGTTCCATAGATCAAGGCATGCGATTTTTCGTAATTGATCTTGTACCCTGATATTCGACTAAAGGTGTCAATTAAGTCGATTAAAGCTGGAACTGAGGTTAAGGGTTCGCTTACAAAGACTATCATATCATCTGCAAAAAGAGCAATTTTATGTTTTTCCCTGCCCATAATTACTCCCTTAATTTTTTCCTCCTGTCTAATCGCACATGCCAAGCCCTCTAGGGCCAAGTCAAAGAGCAGGGGCGATAAGGACCATCCCTGCCTAGTCCCTCTGGATAAATTGAACGGGGTCGACATGATGTTGTTGGTAAACACCCTGGACTGAGGGGCTTTGGATATTGCCTTTGTCCAATTCAAAAAATTGCCTCTAAAACCCATGGCTGACATAATGGGTAACTTCAGACGTGACGGGCCATTCGGCCCGCCACGCTGAACCGTGGTCCGAGATCCATTTCAGATCCCGGTCAGGAATCTGCCCAGCCATCCTTTAGATGTTCCAGCAGATTCCTACAGAGGATCAGGGAGGGGGCGGGGCTGCGGGGGGCGACATGCGGCTTCACAGCCCCACCTCTCCATGCTCCCCCAGCCGCCCGCCCTCCGGGAGATGGGCGGCCACAGCGGCCAATCTGGCCGCTGCACCCGATCCCATCCCATGGTCAGGACCATGATCCGGCCGGGCTGAAGGTAACAGACGTTACCTTCAGCCCATTCCAGATCGTGCCCAATCCAACCACGGTTGGGGCCCGATCCCGCCACAATTCTGGACCTCCGGGCGGCTGGAGGTCCAGAATCGTGGTCAATTTGATTCCCGCCGGAGGTTCGCTGTGATGAATATCTGGTGGGAACCAAATAGATGTTACGGGAATCACGGCCACCACAGGGGGTTCACTGTGGTTGACCGTGATCTTCTAACATCTAAAAATACCCAATTTTAATCAGGTAAAGGTGGCTCCACCCTGTCAAAGGCCTTGTCCGCATCTGCTGATACCACCACCATGGGGTGGTCTGTTTTGCTGAGATGGTGCATGATGTTTACCACTTTACAGATGTTGTCCATACCCAGACACCCGGGGATGAATCCCACTTGATCTGGATGCACCAGCTCGCTAATAATTGCTGCCAGACGATTTGCCAGGCATTTGGCAAATATCTTGTAATCGTTATCCAGTAAGGAAATGGGCCTGTAGCTACCACATTGGTCCAAAGCCTGATCTTGTTTGGAGATAACAATAATCTTAGCCTCGTAAAAAGTTGGGGGCATAGTGTTTTCTCATAGGATTTGACTAAAAGTTTCTATCAATGGAAGAGCCACCCCACCACCACCACCAAAAATGTTGATAAAATTCAATTGGTAGCCTGTCTGGGCCCGCTGCTTTATTTTTAGGCATGGAATTGATAACTTCAGATAGTTCCTCAATGCCAATTGAGGCATTTCAAAAACTGTTTTGCGCAGCGTTGAGTTTTGGAAGTTTATATTTTCGCAGAAAATCATCAATGACAGTTTCTTATGGGTTGGTGGTTGTATATAATTTTGCATAAAAGTTGTGAAATTCCTCTTTAATTTTTTCTGTGTCTCTAGTTCTTACTCCATCTGTATTTTTAATTTCTGTGATATAGTGTTTATGTATTGCTTTTTTTGAGAGCCTGGCCAAGGCCCTCCCTGATTTATTATTTTGGTCAAAATATTTACATCTGATTATTTTTAGTTTCCTAGTTGTCTTGTTTATTTCCTCAGTGTTGATTGTTTCCCTTAATTTTAACAGTTCTTTGTGGCGTTTCTGAGAGGGGTTTAGTTTTAGTTTAGATTTGTGAGGGTCTTTGGGGGGAAAAGGGGGAAATCCCATGAACCCAGCACCTAGCCCTTGCCACCCCCCTCGAGGGACTCCCGCGGTGTAGGGGTGCTCACAGTTCCTCTGAGAAAAGAAACCCCTCTGGTTAGTGGTTGGCCCTATAAGTTCCCGAAGAAACGAGGCCGTATCATCACAGGGGTGGGATCAGCGGAGTGTGTGAGCGAGCCCCTATCCTCTCCACAGGGGGACCAAGTCCCTGCCCAGAGCCACACAACCCCCCCCACACACACACACACAGTGCCGGGGAAAGAGTTCACCGCGTGAGAGGATATGTGGTGGAAAGGGGAAAGCACCTTTGAAGGGGGGAAGGAAGGGAACAGCCGTTACCCCACGGGGAAGGGGAAGAGAACCGGGGAACCCTAAGGAAACAGATGGGATGGCGCACTTCAACAGGAATACCCTGTCTCCTAAACCCACACTCACTCACCTTTCACTCTCCTCGCACTCGCCTTTCACTCCACCCACACAGATTAGCAACTGCCTTTGGCACGAGCCTCGCTCAAACATCCAGGGGCCAGCTTCACAGTCAAACTGATCGCCGGCAAGGAAGCACTGGCTGTTTCCGCTTAAGGAGGCTTAGCTCCTCCCCTGCTGCACCCGCAGGCGTGCGGAACACCGCAACGGCAAGTCAGGCCCTGCCTCTTTTCCCCCTGGAAGCGCGGCGTTCCTCTCTGTGTGCTCTGACAGCCCTGCCTCTCTAACCTGCATTCCCTCTGGGTCCTGCTGCAAGCCCGCCTGCTTATCTTCCAGCAGTGTGCCTGTCTCTGCCCCTTGACTCCCCATGGTGTCTGAGCTTAGTAGAGCGGGTTCTGTTGTTGGGGAGTCCCTCTGCACGGGGGCACCCTCCTCCATGCATCTTAGTCCCCTACGGGGGGGTCCTTGCCCTTAGCTGGCGGGCTTTCGCCCTGACAGCACACACACACACCCAGGATCCCTGACGGCTACGAAGGGCCCGAAAGGGTCCAGGCTTAGAAGGATAGCGATAATGAAACATACAGATTAGTCGAGGGGCGTGGATGGAGGCGGCAGACTCCCAGGAGCGGTCAGCGACGCCGTACCCCTTCCAATTTACAAGATAAAACACGTTGCCTCAAACAATCTTGGAGTCCAAAAGGGCGCAGACCTCGTATTCGGGTTCGCCCTGGATATCACACACTGGTCCTGGGGACGACGAAGGGGAAAACAGAGTGGAACTGTAAGGTTTGAGCAAGGACACATGGAATACAGGATGGATGCGAAGAGAAGGTGGGAGGGTTAATCAGTACACTACAGGGTTAATCTGACGTTCAATTGCGATGTGTCCCATGTAGCGATTGTCGAACTTAGAGGAAGGTCAGAGGGAAGGGTAACGACGTCGATCCACCCATACCATGTCTCCTACTTGATATTGCGGTGCGGCCTGTTGATGGCGATCGGCAGCCTGTTTATATTGTTGACGGGCTCTCTTGTAACATCCTCCGTGCATGAGCGTGACAACGATGAAGGGTTTGAATCATGGCACCAGCTGCGGGTACGTCTGTTGTAGGTTCTTCTGAGAGCGCGAGCCTGGGGTGAAACCCATAGGATACGTAGAACAGGGAAGTGCCTAGAGCAGCGTGCGGAGCATTATTAAAAGCATATTCTGCAAGGGAGATATATGTTACCCAATCATCTTGCAGGTAATCGACATAACAGCAGAGATACTGTTCAAGGGTCTGATTAGCTCGTTCCACTTGTCGATTTGCTTGCGGCTGATAGGCCGTAGTGGGGGCAAGTCGTGTCCCCCCGGCAGAACCAGGCTATAAACTGGAGGCCTCGATCTGACATGAGGGTGCATGGAAGACCATGATATTTAACTACATTTTGTAAGAAGAGTTGTGGTGTCTGGTCCCCTTACAGGGGATGAAGTATCCCATCTTCGTAAATTGGTCTATGTCCACCAAAATGGTCGTATACCCCTGGGATGACGGCAATTCTATGATAAAGTCTACATTGACTCTTTGCCAAGGTCCATGGGGAACGGGCGCTAATTGTAACAGCCCGATAGGTTCTCTTCGTGGTACCTTAGTGCGACAACAAGTAGGACAACCTTGTACGTACCGTTTTACATCCTGTCACATGGTGGGCCACCAGAAGTGCCTTTGCAATAACCGGAGCATATGCATCTGTCTGGGATGCCCGGCCAATGGAGCATCATGATGGGCCTATAGAATCTTTTGACGCACAGGGCATGGCAATGACTCCATTGTGTGTAGGTAACCCTGTTGGATAAGACCCCACTAACTCTCGTGTCTCCGGGTCCCGGGCGGCCGAGATCTTCAGTTGTCGAGATGTAAGTCTTCCTGCTATGAAGGCCCATTGGTCTAGAATAGCTTCTCCTCGTGAGCTCAATTCACTAGGTGTCTCACAACAATGAGAGAGGGCATCTGCTATCGTGTTTAATTTCCCGGGACGATAGATGACCCGAAAGTCGAAATGTGCAAAGAAGAATGCCCACCTCGCGTGATGTGCATTCTGGATTCTGGCTATTTGAAGAAACACCAAGTTTTGGGGGTCTGTAATCACTTGGACTGGGTATCGAGCTCCTTCAAGAAAGTGTCGCCACACTTCGAAGGCAGTGCATATAGCCAATAGTTCTCGATCCAGTATGGTATAGTTTCTTTCCACAGCTGTCAATTGTCGGAAGTAGAATGCACATGGCAACGGTGGTTGTCCTGGTTCTTTGGGTTGGGAGAGTACGGCTCCTAGGGCTACACTGGAGGCATCTGTCTCTACAATAAAAGGCAGTGAAAAGTCGGGATGTTGAAGGATGGGGACGGCGGTAAAGGCTGCCTTCAGGGGGTCAAAAGCTTCCTGTTCGGGTGGACCCCATACTTAGGGATGGCCCTTTTTTAGGAGTGCTGTCAAGGGTGCCGTTAGATCTGCATACTGAGGAATGTACTGCCTATAATAATTTGTGCTCCCTAGAAAACGTTGTAAGGGTTTGACAGCTTGTGGGGTGGGCCAGGTTTTAATTGCTTCTACCTTTGAAGGGTCCATGTTGATGCCCCTGGCGGAGATCACGAACCCCAGAAACGGAACTTCCATCTGATGGAAGGCACATTTTTCTATCTTGCAGTACAGGTGGTACTGACGGAGGCGTTGTAGGACAGTCCGTATATTTTGGACATGCTGTTGAGGGTTCTGGGGAAAAAATAAGAATGTCATCAAGATATGCGACCATGAACTGATCTAAAATGTCTCGAAATATATTGTTAATTAAGTGCTGAAAGGCCGCCGGTGCGTTGGCTAGTCCATAGGGCATGACAAGATATTCAAAGTGCCCATACTTTGTGCGAAAGGCACTTTTCCATTCGTCTCCTTCCTTCATGCGGAGGAGGTTGTAAGCCCCACGTAGGTCCAGCTTCATAAAAATAGTGGCTCGTCGGAGCCTGTTTAGGAGTTCAGGGATTAGGGGTAAGGGATACTGATTTTTTATGGTGATGGCATTGAGGCCCCTATAGTCAATGCATGGTCTTAGCCCACTGTCCTTTTTGGGCACGAAAAAAAGGGGCGCTCCCCCAGGAGACGTTGATGAGCAAATAAAGCTTTTCTCGAGGTTTTCATTGATATATTCCTTCAGAGTTTTTAACTCGGGTTCCAATAAGGCATAAATTCGTCCATAGGGGGGCACGGTATTGGGTAGCAGGGTGATGGTACAATCGTAGGGACGATGTGGAGGGAGTTCCAAGGTATGCTGTTTCCGGAACACATCCCCAGATTCTTGATACACCGGAGGTAGGCTAAAACTATCAGTTGTGGCAATTACTGTGCCGCTTGGAATCCTTCCTGCTGCGGGTAACTCTTGTTGACAACAGGAGCTACAAAAGGAGGACGAGAAGGAAATCCCGTTTTGCTTCCAATCAATTGAAGGGTTATGTTTTTTAAGCCAGGGGATTCCCAGCACCACAGGGAAGGCTGGGGTGCTGACCACATCTAAGGTCAGCTGTTCTTGATGGGATCCAATCCAGCTGTTGAGGGCAGGGGTACAACAAGTGATAGGGCCTGAAATTAGCGGGGACCCATTGATGGCAAATACCGCCTCTGGATTGGGTTTTTGTAGCAGGGAAATCCCATGCTTCTGAACAATCTGCATATCAATAAAATTACCTGATGCCCCAGAGTCGACGAGTGCTGGAAGGACTATGGCCTTGGTGGCATGGAGCCGTAGCATCACGGGGACTCGTAGTTGTTCGCCTTGTAGACAGGTAGTCGCAATCTGGTGCGTTGTTGGTAGGGGGGAGTTGAAGCAGGTTACCAGGGTGCCCCCTGACCGCCCCGGCCTTGGTCGTTTCCCGGCCCTCGATGGCTGAGGGGCAATTGGGGGCAGGAACTGATTAAATGTCCTGTGAGGCCACAATAATAACAAAGTTTACCTACCCGACGGCATTCCTTTTCTTGCAGGTTCAGTGGTCCTCAAGAAACCCCAAGTTGCATGGGTTCAGGCTCCTCCACCTTTGCAGCCCCAACTCCTAGCACTGGGGTTCTTGGGGTCCACATCCGGCCTGCCTCTTGCCATCATTCCTGTTGTCTCTCCGTAAGCCTCTCATCAATCTGGCACGCCAGGTTGACGAGCTCTCCCCATTTCTCAGGGGCACCTGTTAAGGCCAACTGATCCTTTATGTCATCATTAAGGCCCTTGCGGAATAGAACCTTCAAGACCTCATTCGCCCACCCCAGTTCCACCACCAACTGTTGAAATCGAGTGACGTATTCCAGGACTGGACCCTTGCCTTGTTTTAGAGTCATGATGACAGCCTCCGCATCCCTTTTGCGATGGGAGTAATCGAAAAGGAATTGAAATTCTAGAAGGAACCCTTCCAAATCCTGCAAGAGGGGGCTGCCTTTAAGAAGTAAGGGCGTAGCCCAGTCCAGAGCAAGGCCCTCCAGATGCCCAATAATAAAGGCCACCTTGGCCGCATCTGAGGCATACATGCGAGGGAATTGTTTTCGGTCCCCCCCAAACTTCTGAATAGGGGGGTGCCGAGGTTCTCTCCCCTGCGGCTCGATATATGCTGCAGCATGAGGCGATGGTGGCCCTCCTGCCGGGGGTGCGGGCGCTGCCACTACGTCCTGGGCACCCGCACCTCCTGCCGCCCCCTGCTCCTTCAAATTCTTACGTTCTAGGGCCAGGGCCTGAATAGCTCGACCCATCTCTGCTACCTGTTGTGCCAGATCCATGGTTGGGCCAGTGATACTGTATGGGTCTTTGGGGGGAAAAGGGGAAAATCCCACGAACCCAGCACCTAGCCCTTGCCACCCCCCTCGAGGGACTCCCGTGGTGTAGGGGTGCTCACAGTTCCTCTGAGAAAAGAAACCCCTCTGGTTAGTGGTTGGCCCTATAAGTTCCCGAAGAAACGAGGCCGTATCATCACAGGGGTGGGATCAGCGGAGTGTGTGAGCGAGCCCCTATCCTCTCCACAGGGGGACCAAGTCCCTGCCCAGAGCCACACAACCCCACCCACACAGTGCCAGGGAAAGAGTTCAGCGCGTGAGAGGATATGTGGCGGAAAGGGGAAAGCACCTTTGAAGGGGGAAGGAAGGGAACAGCCGTTACCCCACAGGGAAGGGGAAGAGAACCGGGGAACCCTAAGGAAATAGACGGGATGGTGCACTTCAACAGGAATACCCTGTCTCTAAACCCACACTCACTCACCTTTCACTCTCCTCGCACTCGCCTTTCACTCCACCCACACAGATTAGCAACAGCCTTTGGCACAAGCCTCGTTCAAACATCCAGGGGCCAGCTTCACAGTCAAACTGATCGCCGGCAAGGAAACACTGGTTGCTTCCACTTAAGGAGGCTTAGCTCCTCCCCTGCTGCGCCCGCAGGCATGCGGAACACCGCAACGGCAAGTCAGGCCCTGCCTCTTTTCCCCTGGAAGCACGGCGTTCCTCTCTGTGTGCTCTGACAGCCCTGCCTCTCTAACCTGCATTCTTTCTGGGTCCTGCTGCAAGCCCGCCTACTTATCTTCCAGCGGTGTGCCTGTCTCTGCCCCTTGACTCCCCACGGTATCTGAGGTTAGTAGAGTGGGTTCTGTTGTTGGGGAGTCCCTCTGCACGGGGGCACCCTCCTCCGTGCATCTTAGTCCTCTACGGGGGGTCCTTGCCCTTAGCTGGCGGGCTTTCGCCCTGACAAGATTCTGCAATTCTTAACTGTTCATATAATCCCTTCAATACTTCCCTTTTTTTTTTAAAGGATTGCTGACTTCAAGGCAATTATGTTACCCCTTATGACAACTTTGGCTGCTTCCCATAAAGTAATCGATGAGTTAACCGTTCCCGTATTCAAATCAAAGTAAACCATAATGTTAAGTTTTAACTGCTCTTGAAAAAATTTGTTTTGACACAGTAGCCTATCCATTTGCCACAAAGGATTTCCCGCTGGGGCCCAGGTTTCCCCAATTAAAGACCGCTGCCAGTCCATGATGATCTGATAGGGTTTGATGGACGTTGCTACAGTGTCCCATTTCTTTTGGGGGGATTGTTATGTGATCGATCTTGGAGAATATTCTATGCAGAACGGAGTTAAAAGTGCATTCTCATTCCTGTGGGTTTTGATGTCTCCAAATGTCTATTAACCCATAGTCAGCCAACATGTCCTTTAATTTATTTTGCCAGTTATTTAGAGGCTTAGAGTTCTACTGGTCTTTCCATGAAAGCGGGGTATTCATGTCTCCCTGAATTATTAATCTTTCCTCTACATGGTCTGAAATTTTTGGGATAAATATCTGGAAAAATTGAAGCATACATGTTGACCAGTGAGGTGTCTACTCTGTTCAAATTCCCATTAACCATTAAAAATCTACCCTCTCTGTCCTTGAGTGTCCGCTTTACTCTAAATACACTCGTTGCCATTATGCCAATTAGGACCCCTCCTTTTTTCTTTGGGGCACACAGGCAGCAAACGGCTCCCCAATGTTTTTGTTTTTAAAACGAAACAGATCCCTTTCCAGCAGGTGGGTTTCAAAAAGAAAATGTCACAGCCTGTCTCCCAAAGTAGATCTTTCACTCTTCTTCATTTAATAGGTGTGTTCAAACCCCTAACATTTAAAGTAAGTGTCTTAACTTTGTCTGTCATCTTGTTCTCGTCTGGGTTCTATGTCCTGGACTACAGTGAAAGGAGTTGCCATAGCCCTCACTTGTCCCTTTGGGTCGATGAGGAATCTTTAACTTCTGCCCACAAGATTTTTTTTTTAAAAATTCCCTCTGGACTGCCTGACTTTTTATTTGATGCCCCAGTGTTTCAATTCCCCCTACTTCTGTCTGAATCCAAGCATAATTCTCTCC
Organism: Sphenodon punctatus; assembly: GCA_003113815.1. Classification (NCBI taxonomy): domain Eukaryota; kingdom Metazoa; phylum Chordata; class Lepidosauria; order Sphenodontia; family Sphenodontidae; genus Sphenodon; species Sphenodon punctatus. The sequence goes on along the minus strand of QEPC01008443.1, from coordinate 1,713,597 downwards.
AATTTTAAAGTTAGAGTGACCATGAACCATTAACTTAACATTAACCCCCTAGCCCAACCCCCCGTAGCTTTTTTCACTGGATGCAATTTATTCTACACATCACACCAGGTGAGCTCTCATGAATTACACCTGCTATGACTTAGAATGTAATGTGTCTTTCCATGAAAGCGGGGTATTCATGTCTCCCTGAATTATTAATCTTTCCTCTGCATTGTCTGAGCTGTGAGGTTTCAATAAGCCCTCCCTCCCCCCATCCCCTTTGTGTTATCTGTGCCCGCGGGCAATGCACTAGGGCCATCCACAGGGTGCCTAGTAAACCTGTTGTGAACAACAATCACCGCTTATTAGAAAATCAGAACTAAAAGTATAACAACCCATACTCCCAGCCCAATGTACTAGGGAGCTTTGTGTCCTGGGCCAATTCAAATAATCTAACTGAAGTTTTACCAAAGGGAGATTAAATGATACTGTCCTTTTGTCACCGGGGAGGGGGGAGAATACAGGGGGTCTACCACTCGCACCGTTCAGACACCGGGTACAGTTAGCAGCGGCTCTCTCGGTTAGGCAACAGCGGGGGGGTCTTGTGCCCGTCAGGATAGTGTGTTGGCCGTTACCTCTAATGAAAGAGAACAGGCCACTATCATCATTGGGCGCCTGGATTGCGAGAGGCCGCGCAGTACCCCCACATTCCCTATCCCACACTCTCAGGGGGAAGGAGGAGGGCTTGGGACAAAGGTGCAGGAGGGAACCGTGCGGGGGGAGGGCCCTTACCCAGGCTTGCAAGGGAGGAGATAGGGCCACGCGCTCACAGTGCTCCCCAAAGGGAGGGTCTAACCCTGACACAGGGAGGATGGGAGAGGGAACACTCACACACCAGGCACTCACCACTCGCTCCGTCACTCGTTCAGTCACACCGAGGAAGAAATAGGCCGAGGGGGAAGTTCACTCAGTCTCAGATGTCGAGGGAGAATACTGTCAGGCAGCAACAAACGGCAGGAACAAGCGCAAGGGGGCCGGTTTCTAGCAATCACCAGCGTCGCTCTAACTGCGGCGCTGGTGTTTATGTGGAAGGCCCCGCCCCTGTGCGTGCCCGCAGACGCTCTGAGCGTCGCGGCAGTGCGGGGGGCGTGGCCAGGGGGCGAGCCTCGGCTTGGGTCAGGAGCCTTCTGGTCGGGCGCTGTGGGGGGCGTGGCTAAGGGTTCCGTACTGCCGGCCGGCGTGTCGCTTGGGGGGGGGAAGCCCTGACGGCTCCTGTCTTATGTCCAAGTCTTGGGGGCCCTGGGGGTGTCGGGCCCTAAGGGGCTGACGGCGGAGGCTGACACCTTTACGCAGATCTCCTCGAAGTATCTTGTCACTTGTCCTCTGGATGGATCGGGCTGCTGCTTTGTAGGAAAATCTCCAGGTCTGCTGGCTCCTGGAAGAACATCCGTTTGCCACTCCAATGTATAGACATCCTGGCTGGAAACTGAAGCTTTGGCTGTAATCTCCTATCAAGGAGCACTGGAAAGAACTTCCCCCATCTCCTCTTTGTGACCGTGGCTGCTGAGTAGTCAGGGAAGATTCTTACCAGGCTATTTTGGTATTCCAGCTTTTGTTTACTTCTGGCCAGTCTTAGAATTCTTTCTTTGTCTTTAAAATTGTGGAACTTAATAATAATAGTGTGGGGATTTTCTCCCTCTTTTAGACGCTGCCTGGCTGTTCGGTGGGCCCTTTCTATCTTCACGTTATGAAGGTCTGGGGCCTCCGGAAAAAGAGCCCCCAGCACCTCTCCAATTAGTTCTCTAGGGCCTTTCCGTTCCAATCCATCTTTTAGGCCTGTAAATCTTAAATTAGACCTCCGCGAGTGGTTTTCTAGGTCTTCAGTCTTGTCTAGAAGACAGTCAATTGTCTCCTTCATCCGCTTTATATGATCTTCATTTTCTAGCGAATCATCCTCCATGCTGGTGATTCTGCTCTCTGCGACATCCATTCTCTTAGAGAGCCCTTCTAGCTTTTTGATGTTTATATCAGTCACTTTCTGCAGCTTGTTTTACCTCCTCAGCTAGTTTATCTCGAGCTTGCACTGCTGCTGCCAGATCTCTTCTAAGCGCTGCCATCAGGGCTGTGAATTCACTGCCTGGAGTCATCTCCACTTCTAAGTTGGTCTGGCTTGTCGCGTCCACCATTTTGGGAGTCTCCATTGCCGCTGCTGCCTTCAGGCCCGCTCTTGTTTTTGGTTGACAATAGTGCTAATAGCGCTCTGTTTTATTTATTTATTTGTTTAAATGTTATATCCCGCCCCTCCTGCCCACAGGGCAGCCCGGGGCAGCGAACAACAATCAATAAAACAAAACAAAAATTTAAAAGCAATTTAAAAATACAACATGCGGGGAAACCCAGCACCCCTACCCCTCGCCAGAAGAAGTTTTGGTTTCTTTCTTTTCCTGTTGGCCCCTTCAGTCATTTAATGGTTTAATGAGCTGCTTTGCACTTCAATTAGATTGATTTTGCGCAGTTTTATCGGGATGCAGGGACGGAGCTCGACTTCCCCACAGCTACTAGGTTACGCACATGCTCAGAGCCCCCCAAAGATTATTATTAATGGGGAACCTACCCCCTCTTTTAACCTGTCCAGAGGTATCAGGCAAGGTTGCCCCTCATCACCACTTCTTTTTAATTTACCTCTGGAACGGCTGACAGCAGCAATTAGACAAAATCAACAAATTAAAGGAATAAAAAAGGGCATTATATGCGTACGACATGCTAGTATTATTTCAGATCCAGAAAATACTACCCCAGAGTTGTTAAGGTTGCTAGAAATCTTTGAAGCCATTTCAGGCTATAAGTCAATCAGACAAAGTCACAGGCTTTATTTTTTGGCTATAATGACACACATTTGGGCAACATAATTAAACAGATTCCTTTCCAGACAGTTAAAGAAAAAATGGTGTACCTAGGAGTGGTCATAACCAAACATCTGTCCAAACTGTATACAGAAAATTGTCATTCACTACTGAAAGTGCCACAGCGTGAAATGGAATTTTGGAATCACCTACCTTGTTCATGAATGGGAGGCATAAACCTTATTAAAATGATGGTGCTACCCAGGCTCTTATAGCCAATCCTCACCTTGCCTATAAAATCCCTAGGGAATTTTTTTGAACAGTAAACAAATTATTTTTAAAAAATAATGTTGGAGGGAAAGAAACCTCGTATTAAGAAAATGATCCTGGAAGCACATAAGGAAATGGGAGGCCTTAACCTACCATATTTAAAGTTATACCACAGGGCATCAACACTGAGGGCAATAAAACTGTGGTATAAAGAGTCTAAAGATCCAAAATGGGTGGAAATAGAGAAATCAATAGATACATTAATGTCAAGACACCAGGATCACCCTAGACAAAAGAATAGGAGACCATCCACTTATCAGTCCATCAATTCAGGAATGGATGTGTTGTCTGAACAAAACTGGAATGGCACCTGGTATTTCACCATTCATGCCCATAGATTGTTACAAAATTTCACAGAATAAAATAGCTCCTAAACAGGTTGCCATCCTTTAAAAAGTTGGACTAAATAGGGCTCAACACTTGTTTCAGAATAAAAAATTTAAAATGAAAGAACTAGAATCCAAACCAAAAACGAAATTAGACTTCCTACAATATGGGCAACTGAGAAGTGTATTCACATCCAGTGCTCAAGCAGAGCCTGATATAGCCCTGTTCACCCCTTGGCTTTGATTCTGCAAGGTGCTGAGTATCTGAGGGTCCCACTAAGTTCAATGAGAGCTGGGGTACTCAGCGCACAGAACTAAGCCCTTCACAAACTCCCCCCTTACAAGGATTTGGGAAAATGCCTGTGCTGCTATCTTTTATTATTTAAAATGATAACCTGCATTTGCTTATATAGACCATTTGGGGAATTTGAGTGCCTAGAGCCCAAGCCAAAATCAAAAGAAACTTGATCCTAGAGCAAGCTACCTTTTATATGCTGCTGTGTCAGAGTGAGCTAGGATTTCTTTGTAACAGATGGAAACCAATGACCGAAAGGTAGGCTGCACCGAATAAGTAAACATTTTATTCTCGAATCTTTCCGAGGACCAGCTCAGAGTGTTCGACCACGGTCCTTGGTAAAATACTCGGTAAAATAAAACCTAGTACCAAGTATTTTCAGAGTACCTTAATATATAGGGGTAGGAAGAGTCCCGTATGTTGCTCATTCTAGATTCCTCGGTTACTCAGTATTTGGTAAAACCCAGTCAAATACTGAAAAACCTGGTAAAAACTGAGTAATTTAGAATACCTAGTTTCAGCACTACTGAAAGGTCGTAAGAAGCTCGCTGTCAGAAGGTTTGGTGTGTGGCAGTTAGAGAGCTCATCGATGTATGGTGGTTGTGGGCCTCAAGATATCCTCTGCTATCCTAGTTGCTAAGAACTATGGTTTAAGAATGGATAAGTATGTACAGGACTCTTTTTTTGCAACAGTGCCTTCCCTCATGTAACTAATTTGAAGATCATCTTCCCTAGGGAAGGAAAGAACCAAACCTTTTTCATTTCTCCTCCTCAAATTGGAATCTGTAATTGAATATTAAGCCAGGACCCCATTGATCAGGTTATCTTTTGTGACTGGGTGGTGCTAGGAGTAGAATGTACTGTCCAAGGTGCTGAAAGGAGTATATGTAAAAAAAACTCTGCATCCCTACTGCTACAGAACATTCTGACTCCATTTCCCCCTACATCTCTTCTAGCCCACTCCTTCTTGTGCAAGTGGAACCATTCTGACTTCAGAGGAAAGTGAACCAGCAATTATCCTTTCTTTCATGGCTAATTTGCATGCCACAATTCTATTCCTTATAAGAATTCAGTGCTTTGAACATGGACTCCATCATACAAACACTTACAGTCTCATTGACATCTGTGGGACTACTTGTGTGTCTATGCAGGATTGAAAAACAAATGGCACAGTCAAGTTTACGCAGATTAAGACCATAAGAAGGTCAGACCAATAGTTCATCAAGCCCAGCACCTGTCTCTGACAGTGGCCAATCTCGGTCTCTTGGAAGAAGTACCCAGCAGGTCATGATGGGGCAATCCTTTCCCTGTTGTTCACTCCCAGCATCCAACAGTAAGGGGTTACATTCCCTAAAGGTACCCGGATACTAGCTGCTAAAGGTCCTAATCCTCCCAGAAACTCATCCAATCCTTTTTTTAAATGCAGCTATACTACTGGCCTTGACCACATCCTCTGGCAACAAAATCCATAACTTAATTATGTGTTGAGTGAAAAAAGACTTTGTTTTAAATCTGCTACATGTTAGTTTCATGGAGTGTCCCCAAGTTCTAGAACTATTTGAGAGGGTAAATAACCATTCCCTATTTACTTGTTCCACACCACTCATGATTTTATAAACTTCTATCATATTCCCTCTCAGACAACTCTTCTCCAAGCTGAAAAGCCACAGCCTACTAACCTCTCTTCATAGGGGAGCTGTTCCATACCCTTTATCATTTTTGTTGCCCTTTTCTGTACCTTTTCTAATTCTACTATATCTTGTTTGAGATGGGGCAACCAGAATTGCACACAATTCTCAAGGTGTGGTCACACCATGGATTTATATAATACCGTTCAGGAAAAGGCTCTGGGAGTGATTGTGGACAATACACTGAAATCCACAGCGCAGCAGCAGTCAAAAAAGCAAACAGAATGGTAGGAGTTATTCACAAAGGGATAGAGAATAAAACAGAGGATGTCATAATGCCTCTATACAAATCGATGGTGCGACTGCACCTGGAATATTGTGTGCAGTTCTGGTCACCCCATCTCAAAAAAGACATAGCTGAACTAGAAAAGGTACAGAAAAGGGCAACGAGAATGATAAAGGGTATGGAACAGTTTCCGTACAAAGAGAGGCTTGACAAGCTGGGTCTCTTCAGCTTAGGGTGAAAACAGACATGACGCTAACCACCCTTTAACCACCCTTGGTGGTTATTTATGCATGTTGCAGGGCTGTACTGGTGCCCTATGCAGCCCTGAAACATGCATAAATGACCACCAAGGGTGGTTCAAGGGTGGTTAGCGTCATGTCTGTTTTCACCCTTAGAGAAGAGAAGACTGAGCACATGATAGAGGTTTATAAAATCTTGAGTGGTGTGGAACGAGTAGATAGGAAATGGTTATTTACCCTCTCAAATAGTACTAGAACTAGGGGACACTCCATGAAACTAGCTGCCGGCAGATTTAAAACAAATAAAAGGAAGTACTTTTTCACACAACGCATGATTTACTTATGGAATTTGTTGCCAGAGGATGTTGTCAAGGCCAGTAGTATAGCTGGGTTTAAAAAAGGCCTGGATAAGTTCTTGGAGAGTAGGTTAATTAATGGCTATTAACCAAGTAGCTTACGGGATGAACTTCTTACTGTCAGGAGCTGGGAGTGAACAACGGGGACTGGATTGCCCATTGCGACTGTTGGTTCTTCTCCCATGCAATCGAGATTGGCCACTGTCAGAGGACAGGATGCTGGGCTTTATGGACGATCGGTCTGACTCAGTATGGCACTTCTTATGTTCTTATGCCATTATGATATTTTCAGTTTTATTCTCTATCCCTTTATGAATAATTCCTAATATTCTGTTTGCTTTTTTTGACCACCAGAACACAGTGAGCTGAGGATTTCCGTATATTGTCCACAATGACTCCAATGTCCTTTTCCTGAGTGGTAACTCCTAATTTAGAACCCAGCATCGTGCACATATAATTTGGATTTTCCCGCCTATTTGTATCACTTTGCACTTGTCCATATTTAATTTCATCTGCCATTTAGATGCCCAGTCACCCAGTCTTGCAAGATCCTCCTGCAGTTCCTCACAGTCTGCTCCTGTTTTCACTACCTGGAATAACTTTGTGTCAGATCAGGTCACATTTAATTTATATCCCGCGCTCTCTCGGACAAGCCGACTCGAGGCGGCATACATCAATTTGATTTCAATACAAAGGAAATACAGAATATGTCATCTACAGAGTTAGTCACCTCACTCTTTACTCCCTTTTCTAGATCATTAATTAATACATTAAACAATACTGGTCCCAGTACAGATCCCTGGGACACTCCACCGTTTACTTCTCTCCATTGTGAAAAGTGACCATTTAGTCCTACTTTTTGTTTCCTATCCTTTAACCAGTTACCAATCCACAATAGGACACTGCCTCCTATCCCATTTCCTCAAGAGTCTCTCATGAGGTACTTTATCAAACACTTTCTGAAAATCCAGATACACTATATCAGCTGGCTTCCCTTTATTTACACCAGCAAAAAATTCCAACAGATTCATGAGGCACGGCTTCTCTTTGCTAAATCCATGTTGACTCTTCCCTGTCAAGCCATGTTTATCAATATGACCAGTAATTCTGTTCTTAAGAATCGTTTCCACCATTTTGCCCAGCATCAACATCAGTCTCTCTGCTCTGTAGTTCCCAGGATCACCTCTGCAGCCCTTTTAAAATATTGGCGTTACATCCACTACCCTCCAGTCCTTGGGTACAGTTTTGATTAATAGAATTCCTAATCAAAAGATGATGAAAACCTAAATTATTGACTAGCCCCCTAAAGAACCTTGTTCGGCATTACGTTTATACTCGGTGAGGAAAAGAGGGCTCGTCAAGTTTTACATCAAATTTCTTTTTACTTTATTTCTTAAATATTTTAGAGAAAATGAAGAAGAATTTTTTTTTAACTACATTCAGCCATGTGCCAGACTTTGTACTATGTAATATGTGAGCTCAACAAGACAGGAGCCATTATCTCAGTTCATTCCCCATCCCCTTCTAAGGAAAGAGAAAGGATTCCAAGGGATCCCTGCCTTCCTCCCAGTCTTAAGAACCTGAATGCACTGTGAACTTTCCTGGGCAGGAAGCATGGGTGATGAACCATCTGAGCAGAATTGCTCAGCAGAGTAGTGGGTATGCTGAAGGTGAATCAACTGTTGCTCTTTGGCTGCCACTCAGGAGGTAACCATAAACAAAGGAATTCATGATAGTGAGAGAAGAGATGGGATGGGAGGCTGTCAGCTACAGGGAGGAGCACAATGTTGGAAGCAATTGAGGAGCACATATTCAAACTCACTAGAGTCTTAGGGCCCATCGCTGCATCACAGGGCTTAATTTGTGCCAGGGCTCACACCCAGCATCTCTTCCATACCTTGTCACTACTGCTAGTCTGCCAGACGCTGACCCATGGCTGCAAAACGTTTGATGGGAGTTTGGTTAGGGTGGCCATACCTCCCCTTTAAAAGAGAGTGCTTATGAAAAATACATGGTGCAGAGCTATACTGGAATCAATGGAGCCCTGCAACATGTATTTTTCATAAGTGACTTCTTTTAAAGGGGTGGTAGAGCCACCTTAGGTTTGGTGGTGGTGCTGCTACTAATCAGCTACTATTTAGCAATAAGGGTGCTTTGCCACCAGTGAGCTGTTTAGTGGTGGTGGTCCCAGCAGATCAAGCCTCCAGCCCCTAATCAAAGTGGAGAAAGGGACTGGTGGTTCCTAGCAGGACAATTCCACTGGTCCTTCTGAATCTCCCACCTTTCCCTAACCCCCATGGTTTGGGGATCAAGGCCTTGAACCCCAGAGCACAGTCCCTAGTATTTTTGTCTACCTCTGGTGCTATCAGGGATGACAGACTTCAAGGGAAGAGCTAATACCACCACACTCTATAGTCTCATGAGGAGCCAACATTTACATTAGAGACCAGGGCTAGAATTTATTCCAACTCTCCAGAGCTGCAGTTCAATTTTGCATCACTCTCAGCTTCACAGAGAGGTGTAATGGCTGTAAATGCAGCAGGTCTTTCAGAAGAGTATTACAGTTCTGCAATTAAGGAAGTTGACTCGCTCTACACAGAGCTATCCCTGTAGAATCTGCATTAGGGTTCTTTGCTCCTAATGCATGGTGCAAGGAACAGAATATCAGGAAGATTAACATTTCCCAACAACATATGGTGCTCTTCCAATGAGTGGATTATTCTATTTTGTGCCCGTGGGATTCAAAAACATGAGGAAATCAGCAGCACTTCAGGAGCAGTGCTGTTATGTGGATGCTCAAGCTGCACCCCAACTAAAATTTGGTACGTGGAAGGTTGCCATAACACTGGAATAGATTTGCCCCAGCTTGCTTTTTGCCAAGGGGTCTGTGCCTCAGTTTCTCCCTAAATCTAACACCAGTCAGATCTCTATATGAAACCACCTTTATTTAGTTTTTAAATGCCTCATGTGTGCCTATTTACTCCAGGGCTTTTCCTAGCAGTGGGCTCAGTCAAACTCATTGATACCGACACATAAACAAGCCTGTAAACATAAAGACCTCACCTCCCCAGCCTACTTTCCCCAGTGAGAGGACAACACTTTCCTTCTAGGTTTCCCTACTGATCTCTTCCTCATGCTACGAACTGTGGGCTTTTATCTCTGGCTGGTCAGCTGACTCTTCCTAGTCACAACTGCCCACAATCGGCCTCCCTTCATATACTACAACTGAAACGTTTAGCTAGCTAGGAACTGAGCCCTTTAATCCTTGCAGGGCCAACTCACCCTGCTACAGGCAGCCACCATGGCAAGGCAACGACTGGTTTACTCATCCTCTTCTCCATACACGGTCAAGCGTGTTGGGTCATAGCACAGAGTGAACAGAGGGATGAATCACTCTTGTTTAGACAGGATCAAGGTTTCCTTTCCCCACATTTCCTCAACACTAGTAGGTTGCTGTTGGGTAGCCCAATTCCTAGTAGGTGGCATGGTTGTTCAGACACAACCACTAGCTAACTGTAGTGTGGTGTGGATGGAATCCTACTGAGCAAACCTTCCACCGTACAGTACAGAATTCTAACGGAGGCGCTTGGAAAGAGGACAGGGGAAGAGACTATGAACTGCTTTCACGCACTACAAAATGGGCTATTTCAATAACTTGAAATAATATTGGGTATTATAATTCCACAATTTTTGTAATGTGTCAATGCACTATTCCCTTTTTATGCTGCAAGACCTTGGGTCGTTGTAAGAGCCACCAAATGTGGCTTTTACAATGACTCAAGATCTCGTGACATAAAAGGGGAATAGTGTATTCACATATTACAAAAACTGTGGAATTATAATACCTGATATTATCTAAGTTATTATAATAGCCCATTTTGTAGTGCATGAAAGCAGAAATGACAGGAAGAAGAGGGAAGAGTCAGGAAGGAGACAGGGGAAAGAACTGAAAATCCACCACTACTACCAGTCTTCAAACAGATGTGCAGACAAAAGACCCTTTTATTTCAATGGGGCTTGTGCTGGCGTTGTGCTTTGAGGACTGGGCCATAATCCTTTTGATTAAGGTCTCACTAAACCCTCTTAATATTTCTTTGTGTCTTGGATGGATGCTCAACGGAGCTCAATATGGAAATGGGTGAAGTGGTATTCTGTTCCCACAGATGCTAATCATATCATTGCCAGAGCACAATTCTCCCACTCCAGTAAATGAGAGGGACTGAATAATATAGTAATTGCCTATCTTTGAACTGCACTTTGAGGTCTTCAGATGAAAGCCCTGTATAAATGCACTACATCATGTATTATTACTGAGATCAGGAAATTATCTCCTTCTGATTTCAAAAGTATTTTCACTGTGACTGCTCCCCACTCCAGGTATACCCTTTAAACCTGTTCCCCTCAGGCACATGAGGGACATCATTTGCATGGTGGACAGTTGGCTGAGTTCTGTTTTGCATAGAAGGATGCTGAAGTGACTAGGGAGAGCCAGTTTTGTGAGACTGTCAATAGGGATTACCTGGCTCAGTGGGGTCTTCAAGAGAATTCCAAAGGATTTCTTCTCTGAGGAGTAGATTTCAAGAGGTTTTGGTTGGTGGAGACCCAAGTGTGTTAACCTCACACATTAAAGGATGATGAGTCAAGATCTAAAATCATGAGATTTGATTTGCAAGGATTAGGGGGAAGCACTTACTCTAGAGGCTGGATAAAGGAGGGAGGGTGCTGACTGGACAGGGTGCTTGTCCACCTCTTCACATCTTGGTGCTGGCAGAGGCACTCAACCATCCCTGCGTGTGGCCTTGCAGGAAGGAAGAACTCAGCAAACCTAGAACTAGCCAGCCTCTCTAGCAGCTGAAGGCAGGTCTCCTGTAGCTGATTCCTTGCCCCCCATGTGAGGTTTGGAGGCGGGCAGAGTCAACAGCTGTTGACTTGCACAGGCATTGGTTTATCATGGAGCTGTATCTGTAACATTACTGGTGTTGCTCCAAGGGCGGGAATGATTGTTCTGATTAGTGCTGAGAAACTGTCTAGCCTGCTTCTGCTTTGAGAAGGTAGGATGGCCTAATAGCTAGGGTTGCAGTTCAAAGTTGACCAGTTACTGAGTTGATTGCTGAATTCCAGGGTGAAAAAGCAGGATCCTACAAATCACTGCATGGGAGAGTCCAGCTGAGGTAAACTTGTAGTCTCTGGCCCCAGCAGAGTGAAATGCCAGCCATGTCTTGGGTGTCCAGTGACACTTGTTGATCAGGGTGTGGTGAGGAGACTGCTTTGTGTCACACACTGACAGGGTCCTTATTGCTCTACCTGACCATCTCCACTAGAGAGGAGGCTGAGGGGAGCCAGCCAAGGGGAAGGGATATGATCTGGAGTAGAGACCTGATCCATATAATATGTTGTCCAGCTGGGACTACCCCTATTTCCTGACCTCATTTCTCCCCATGTTAGCATCAACCTCGGGGTACCTCAAGCCGATCCCACCTGCCTGGCCTCAGTGGCACCAGCCTGGTCAATCACTCCTTCTCCTGGGCTATGTAGGTTGCACCAGGAGAAGGTCCAACCTAGCCTGTGTTGGGTCATCCAGAGGGAAAGAGGCTGGTCTGGGTGTGGCATAAGGTTAATGGCACCAGTAGCAGGGATGGTGACAGCAGCTTGCCCTGCACAGCATTAGTTATGTGTTGCCTGCCATCTCTTTCAAAGGTCCTGGGAGTTCTCCCTCCCTTATGTTCTTATGGAATGCATCCTGACCACCCCGAAAAAGTGTTGGAATGACACTTTGCATCTTTCTGCGTGGATGCTGACAGGGTTTGGGGGTCCAGGAGAGCTGGGAGGAATGGTGGGGCAATGCCAGTCTTAAGCAGGGCCGTGAGGGATCATGGCCTAGGCCCTGTGGTCTGAGGGGGCTCTGCAGGAAGGTGGAGGCCAGTCCTGGTAGCCTCTGGACAACGCTCCTCAGACACCATGACAGGCTATTTTTGTTTGGCCTTCTTCCAACACATAGCTCTCAGCACCTGGGGTGGCTGCTTCCTGAAGAGCCTTGTCCCGCCTCACTTTTGGTAAACCATTGATCCCTGAATCTCCCCTGCCAAATGCGTGCATGTGTGTGTGTGTGTGTAAGGTAGAGAGAGAGCACGTATGTTAAAGCCTGTGTGTGAAAACCTATGGCACTTCTTTGGTTTTGTAAGCAAACACCAGACTACTCATTGTTAAAGGACTGGACTATGGAGAATGGGGCCATTAGGGCCCCACATTTATTTATTTTTTGCCGTGGGCTCTGCAAATTCTAAGACTGGTCCTGAGGGTGAGAGGTATGTGTGTGTGTGCTAACATCCAGGGGGGATTTATTTATTTAAATCTATACCCCACCCTTTCCATTGATGCTCAGGGAGGCATACAACATAAAATATATATGAAGCAACTAAAAAGTCACCTCAATCTGACCCCTGACCCCCCGCCCCATCCCACCCAACCCTATCCCTGTCTGCCAAACACCTGGACAAACAAATAGTCTTCCACCACTTCTGGAAGATGAGCAATCTTGGACTTAGATGAATCTCCAAGGAAAGGGAATCCCACAACTGTAAGGAAGCCACCAAGAATGCTTCTCTGTGTGCCTTTGTTGTAAAAACTTAGCGGGCAGATGGTACCTGCAAGAGAATGCTTGTGAAGAATTGCTTGAAGAAGGCTTCTAGAAAAGATTGTTAAGTCTTGTTAAAGGTCACTTTAATTCTGAACCAGGGTAAAAAGGGTTAACCAAGTTCCCTTTACTGGGGAGGGGGGCGAGTGAAATTCTAAGGCAGCAGTTAGAACACTTGGGAGAAAGGAGAGGGGCTGGAAGGCAGATGGAGAACAGGAAGACAAAAGAAAAATAAACTGCTCAGGGTTATTAAATGAAAGAAAACGAAACAAGGAAAAGGAAGAGTTGGTTAATGGTAGGATTAGTTAGTTTGAGGACAGCTAAGTGAGCTAGATAAGTTTGGATGCGTTTTATCTCCTATTTTCTTTCTAACCTCAAAGAATGTACATTTATGATTCGGGCTATAGGGGAATATATATGAGACCTGTGAGTTAATGTCCACCTGTTATGATCCTATACCACATATTAGAATATAACAAAATTTCATTTGTTATAACTAGAGGTGGTGATCCTTTATGTCCCACGCCTAGCTTGGCCAAATAACTGAAATCACCGGACTATAGAGGTAAGACGGGATAAGTGGTGATACTTATATGTTTCGTGGCAGAAAAGACGAGGATGGTGGCAGCAGGTTTTTTTTAAAAAAGTGGGTCCAACCGTCGTAAGGAAGGCTTATTGAGAGAGATAAATAAGCAGGACTAGCTGGATCGTCACAGTGCTCCTGACAGACTTCAGAGGTCATGATTGGGACTTTCAGCTATTTGGGACCCAAACCATTAATTTTATTTACTTATTTATTTATTTAGCCAATTTATACCCCTCACCTTCCTGCTAACAGCAGCTTAGGGTGGCTAACAAATGCATATAAAATATAATAAATACAATATAAATATAAAAGAAAATATAAAATCCACATAATGGGGTGCCACAAATATAAAAAGAAAAAAACCTTCCCTAACTCTCAGCCTCCCACCCCTTACCCATCTCCCTCACCGAAAGCCTGGCAGAACAGCCAGATCTTACAGTGTCGTCAAAAGGAGGGGAGATCCAGGGCCACCCAGGCCTCTGCTGGGAGGGAGTTCCACAGCTTCGGTGTGGCCACCGACAACACCTTCTCCATAGTCGCGATACCCGGGGGACTTAAGTAAAGGCACCCCAGTAGACCGCAGAGGCCGATCCAGAGCCTGGGGAGTGAGGCGGTCCCGCAGATAGGTAAGGCCCAGGCCATATAGGACTTTATAGGTAAGCACCAACACCCTGAATCAGGCCGGGAAGACTATAGGCAGCCAGTGCAAAGAACAGAGCACTGGTGTAATGTGATCACGGCGACCCGTCCCTGTAAGGAGATGGGCCGCCACGTTCTTCACCAGCTGCAGCTTCTGAACTGTCACCATGGGTAGCCCCACATACAGCACGTTACAATAGTCCAGTCCTAAGGTGATGAAAGCATAGATGATAGTGGCCAGGTTGGAGTCTGAGACGTACGGCCAAAGCCGCCGCACCAGATGTAGCTGGCGAAATGTGCTCCTCACTACAGCCCCCACCTGGGCATCCAGGCGGAGCTGAGAGTCAAGCAGCACGCCCAAACTATGAACCTGAGGCACCAGCGGAGGGTGGACTCCATCTATGATGGGAGACGTCAACCCTACCGCCGTTCCCACTAGCATCATCTCTGTCTTGTCAGGATTCAGCTTCAGACAGCTCGCCCTCATCCAGTCCCCTACAACCACCAGACACAGAGTAAGCACTGAGACTGCCATGCCTGGGTCTGATGAAAAAGAGAGGTAGAGTTGGGTGTTATCAGCATATTGATGACACTGAACATCAAACCCTCTCACGACCTCACCCAGTGGCTGCATGTACACATTGAACAGGAGAGGGGACAGAATAGAACTCTGCGGGACTCCACACAAGAGGTCGCAGGGGGACGATGAACATCCCCCAGCACCACTCGCTGAGTTCTCCCAGCCAGGAAAGAGTGAAACTATTCAAGAACAGTCCCACTCACTCTGATTCGGTCCCGCAGGCAAGTCACCAACATCTCATGATCAATGGTATCAAAGGCAGCCAACAGATCTAACAGAATCAGCAGGGTCAATTGACCCTGATCCAATTCACAGCGGAGGTCGTCGACCAAGGCCACAAGTGCAGTCTCAGTGCCATGGCCCAGACAAAAGCCAGACTGTGAGGGATCTAGAAAACTGATGCGGTCCAGATATTCCCACAGCTGCTGCTCAATAATGTTCCCTAAAAATTTAATTAATTTATTTAAACATACTTATATTCTGCTCTTCCCGTCACGCAGCAGCCCAGAGCAGCTAACAACAATAAAAAAACAATATAAAAATATAATATAAAACCATTTAAACATTTAAAAACATAATTAACAAAAGCAGGGGAAAACACAACCCGCTCCACCCATCCCACCCCTACCCCTCTCCCTCACCAAATGCCTGATGGAACAGCCAGGTCTTACAGTTCCTACAGAAAGCGGGGAGGTCTGGGGTCAGATGGGCCCCCACCAGGAGAGAGTTCCAAAGATGCGGTGCGGCCACCGAGAACGCCCTGTCCTGCATGGCCCCCCGGGAAACCCAGGGGATCTCCAACATTGTGCCCCCAGATAACCACAGGGGCTGATCTAGAACCCAGGGAGTGGGGTGGTCTTGCAGATATGCAGGGCCCAGGTCATGTAAGGCTTTATAGGTTAAAAACCAACACTTTGAATCAGGCCCGGAAGACTATTGGCAGCCAGTGCAAGATTGGAGCACTGGTGTAATGTGCTCCCGGCGGCCCAGCCCCACCAAGAGCCGGGCCACCGCATTCTACACCAGCTCCAGCTTCCGAGCCATCACCATAGGTAGCCCCATGTACAGCATGTTACAGTAGTCTAACCAAGAGGTAATAAAAGCATGGATGATAGTGGCCAGATCCAGAACCGACACCAGCGGCCGAAGCCGCTGCACCAGATGTAACTGGCAGAAGGCACTCCTCGCCACAGCCTCCACCTGGAGATCCAGGCGGAGCTGCACATCGAGGAAACACCCCCAGGTTCCAAACCTGGGAAGTCAGTGGAGGACAAACCCCCACAATTGAGGGGGCTGTCATTTCCATCGACTTACCCACTAACATCACCTCCGTCAGGATTCAGTCACAGTTGATTAGCCCTCATCCAGTCCCCCACAGTTGTCAAACACCGGGTAAGCACCGAGACAGCCGGGCCTGGGTCGGTTGAAAATGAGAGGTACAGTTGGGTGTCATCCACATACTGATGACACCTCACCCTGTACCCCCTGATCACCTCACCGAGCAGCTGCATGTACATGTTGAACAGGAGAGGGGACAAAGCTGAACCCTGCGGGACCCCACACAAGGGGTCTCGGTGTGACAAAAAATTATCACCGAGAACCACCCGCTGAGTTCTTCTGGTCAAGAATGAGCGGAACCATTCAAGAACGATCCTGCCCACCCCTGCACTGCCCCACAGGCATGTCACCAACATCTCGTGGTCAATGGTATCAAATGCAGCCGACAGATCTAATAGGACCGAAAGGGTCAATCGACCCTTATCCTTTTCACAGCACAGATCATCGACCAAAGCCACCAATGCTGTCTCAGTGCCATGCCCCGGACGAAAGCCAGACTGAATGGGATCCAGATAACTGACACGGTCGAGATGCCCTTGGAGCTGCTGAGCCACTACCCATTCAATAACCTTCCCTAATAATAATAATAATAATAAATTTATTGTTAGCCACATGGCCATAACATAAACCAACCTCAGTTCTAATCACAATACAAACAAGAAAAAGACAATACATATATACACAATATTCAATTAAAATATTCAATACTGGTGATTAAATGATTAAAATGTACAATTTAGGCTAATAACCAGAAACTAAACACTCTCAAGCTCGAGGGCCACACATTTATTTATTGTATAAGATGCGGGCGTATAATTAAATACTTCTACCACACCTAAATACCATGAACGCACCTGAGGAAAACCTACTTAATTCCATTCCGATGGGAGGAAACAATCATATCTACCGGTAGCCCATTTACAACATGCCCATAGTTGTCCTGACCTTACTTTTCATATCTCCTGCGGATATCAGCAATTCTACATGCATAGATTGCCACCAACTTAGAGCGGACTGGGTCTTTATCTCCTAATAAATACATTCATTGTTGCATTTTGGAGCGGGCAAGGTCGCAACCAATGATAGTTTGCAGGAGGGTAATAATAATAATAATAATTCCCTAAAAAGGGAAGGTTAGAGACAGGCTGATAACTGGCAGGGGAGTCAACGTCAAATGATGGTTTCTTGAGCAGAGGCCGTACCACCGCCTCCTTGAGGCAACACGGCACTCTGCTCTCCCGCAGCTCTTAACCAGCCAGGATGGGCACAGATCTAGTTCGCAAGAAGTGGCTCGAACAGCCCCCAGCACCTCCACCACATCAGAGGGTGTCACCGACTGAAAGTGATCTCATAAAAATCGGACTAGCCGGGGCTTCTACAGCCTCCTCCACTGCATTAAGTGCGGCATTGAGGTCTTGGTGAATATGAGCGATTTTCTCCACAAAATAATCCGCAAAAAGGTCACAGCAAGCGGAAGATGACTCAACCCCTGGGTTGAGGGAGGCCGGACTGACCAGCGCCTGTACAACCCGGAACAGCTCTGCCAGACGGGATTTCACGGATGCTATGAGGGCAGCAAAGAACTCTCTCTTTGCTGTACGCATAGCCACGGCATAGGCTTGTAAACTAGCTCTATGTGGCAATCTGTCAGCTTCAGCTCGAGATCAATGCCACCATTGCTCCAACCGTCTTCCCTCTTGCTTCAGGACCTGCAGTTCCTCGGAGAACCAAAGAGGCCTGCGGGACCGTCGCCTGGGCAACAGACACCTGGGAGCCGTTTGATCGATGGCCTCCGTCAGCAAGGTGTTCCATAGCTTGATGAGGTCATCGATGAGACGGTCATCGAGGTCGGAGGGTACCTCCCCCAGAGCACCTAGAAACCGCACCGGGTCCATCAGCCTCCGGGGGCGGACCATCCTAATGGGTTCTGCACCCTGCCGAGGGCAGACGTGTGCTAGAATGGAGGTCTGTAGGAGGTAATGATCTGTCCATGACAAGGGCACAGTTGATATCTCCCCCATTAACGGAGCACCCACCTCAAGGCCAGTGCAAAACATGAGGTCCAAGGTATGTCCTCCAAGATGTGTCAGGCCGTTGACCCTCTGGGACAGGTCCATGATTGCCATGGTGGCCATGAACTCATGCTCAGCTCCCCCAAGCACCATGTTGGCGTGGATGTTGAAGTCCCCCAGGAGGGGGGACAGTTAGAGATTGACCGATAACTGGCAAGGGAGTCAATGTCAAGTGATGGTTTCTTGAACAGAGGCCGCACAACTGCCTCTTTGAGACATCCAGGCACTCTGCCCTCCCAAAGGGTGGCATTGACCACCCCCACCAGCAGAGGCCCCAACATCTTCCGGCTGGCCTTGACCAGCCAGGACGGGCATGGTTCCAGTTCACAAGAGGTTGCTGTGACAACCCTAGGAACATACCCCGCTTTAGCGGGCAATATCCCCTGAAACTGATCCCCTGAAACCAGACAAGTTAGGGCTTCCATAGCCTCTGGTTCTCCTATTGTATTAGTTGTGTCATTGAAGTCATGGTGAATCAGAGCAATTTTATCTGCGAAGTAATCAACAAACATGTCACAGCAGGCACTGGAAGATTCTAGTTCCAGGTGGAGGGAGGCCAAATCGACCAGCCCTCACCACCTGGAAAAGCTCTGCTGGATGAGACTTCGTGGATGCTGGTCCATAGTAGGTAATGATCCGTCCATGACAAGGGCGCTGCTGACTATAGGGCCTTATAGGTCAAAGCCAGCACCTTGAATTGTGCCCAGAAAGCTATTGGTATCAAATGCAGATTCTGGAGCACTGATGTAATGTGCTCCCAGTAACCGTGCCCCTGATAGAAGAAGGGCCGCTGCATTCTGCACCAGCTGCAGCTTCTCGACAGTCATCAAGGGCAGCCCCACATGGAGAGCACTGCAGTAGTAGGATGTAGTAGTAGGATCGAAGGCTTGTGGGTGGGGGAAGGGTGCAGCTGCTTGATGTTGCTCCTGTGGAGGTTGTTGCCACAGAACAGAAACTGCTGATGCTCCACAAAACATGAACATTGGTGCGGTGAGTGCACTCTCCTTTTCAATGTGCATGGTCCCCTCTCTCCTCCAGCTAGGATTTAAAGGTGTGATCATCCCAGGGAGCAGCAGCAGCAGCAGTACTAAAGCTAGCAAGCACAGCAGGTACAAGTTCCATTGAAGAGAATGCGACTTGCACTCATGCTAAATACTACTGCTATATGCCTGAAGAGGATCACAGCATAAAAGCTTGAGGGAAACTGCCACAAGAATTTAGCAAATGTTAAATCCCCATGGCAATTTCCATGATTGCAGAATCACACAAAACATGGGGCCCTGACCTCTTGCAGGTTGTTTATCATGTGAACTAAATAAACCAGTTGCTTTTAAAAAGAAACAATTGAAAATCAAAGTCAGATTCATGTAGATATAACATCTCCCCATAAGTCAGACATGAACCCTGTCTAGAGTTCTGACTTCTGACTCCCAGTTCAGAGCTGTATCTCCTGAGCTATAGAAGCAACTGTGTCCACTAGAGAAGGAGGTGACATACTCTTCCTCAGTGAGTTTTACAGCTGTTTGGCAGAAAGCTGTAGCATAAATAGCAGTGAGGCTGAGTAGCTAATTTGGTTTACCACACCATAGTCCCGTGTTCCTCACTATGGCTGTCCAACATCTGTTAACTTACGTGTGTGTAAAGTGAGGTAGTAACTCATTCTTTATTAACTTATAGAGAAGGGAGCATAGGCCTGGTCCAAAACAAGAGGGGTGATGTGCACGAGTCAGGGGCATAGCTATAATAGGTGCAGCAGGTGCAGCTGCACCGGGGCCCATGAGTCTTGGGAATCCACATGCATGTAGGGTGTTTTAAAATGAGATGCATCCACGCATGAACCCCCACCATCCATGCATCCAACTGCTCATGTGACGGTGGTGCCTGGGGAGGCGCACTCTCATGCGCCGTGCAGTGGCCACTCATGGCCACACACGGAGCACTCCTGAAAAATCCAAGTGCCCCATGCCAGCCAGGGTGGCCACCTCCATAGACAGGGCAGACATACTGGGAGCCACTCTTTTGAAGCACTCCCCACTCACATTGCTGCGTGAGCACCCCACAGCCACACCACTCAGTGGCCCCACACACACACACACACACACACAAACCCCACCCATAGAGTACATGTAGCATACTGGAGTGGAGTGCCGCAGCCTATTCCATCTTCTGCACTAGGACCCATTTCCACCTAGCTGTGTCCCTGGCATGAGTATAGAAACTACAATCAGAGGAACTGAGATTCAGACATTTCCCAAGGATACTGAACAGTCACAGACATTTTCATTAAGACAGGGGCTGGAGACTAGCAGACAGTAGTTTCCCCAAAAATGTCAAAGGGAACAGTTCTGTAACTCCCCCTGCAAAGTTATAGTTGGGGAATATGTTCCTCCCTTCCTCTCTCTCTCAAGATTACAGTGTCTTGTATGGTGAGACCTGGGTTTGTCCTTCCAGGACCTTCCCAGCCTGGTAGTATATTCCACACAGTCTTTCTCATAGTGCTTTTGGCCCTTATTTTATTTATTTCTTTATTTATATTACAATTTTCTCCCTGCCCTTCCCAATTAGTTTCAAGGCGATTTGCAAAATATAAAAACATAAAACTAGCCCACTAACACACCAACCTTTCCCCTAACCCCTCCACCCAACCCCACTTATCCCTATCCCTGCCTGCCAAATGCCTGAACAAACAAAAAGGTCTTACATCTCTTCTGGAAGACGAGCAGGCTCGGGCTTAGGTGCTCTTCCCAAGGGGAGGGAGTTCCATAATTGTGGAGCAGCCACTGAGAACACCTCTCTGCATAACCCGGTTGTGAAAAATTCATGGGCAGATGGTTCCCGCAAGAGGACTCTCCCAGCCAACCACAGAGGCTCTGATGGAACATAAGGGAAGAGGCAGTCTTTCAGATACCTGCAATCCAAGCCTTGCTCCCTGCAAGGTCCTTTCCAGACCCCGCAAATGTCAAGGCACCTTTATCTCGGTCTCGGCAGGGTTCCACCCAGGCTATCTATCTGTTGAACACAGAATACCCCTAGCCTTCCCTATCCACGTATCTCTGCGTCTTCCAAAACACACTTGTAATCCTTAGGTCTGTGTCCCCTGCTTGAACACAGCTATTTGAGGTTCCCTGATAGACTATTAGCACATTCTACACCATGAAGTACAATATGTGGCTTGTGCAAACAGCATTACCCACTTCTTGCCTTTTCAAAACCCACTTGTGCCTTGACTTAGATTTAGCTCCAAGGATCTTGGAGGCACAAACTGCATTTTATCCTCCAAACTTGTCAAAGGATAGGAATATTAACAGCAGTTCACCATTCATCACGACATGATTCTGGAAAAGCAAATCTGTTGCAGAAACCTACACTGCTGCTCAAAAGTCAACTAAAAAAAGAGAAAGTTTAGTCAGTGCAAAAATGGGAGGGGTAAGCAGTTGCTGTACATTTCAAGTAAAGTTCTATCTTTACTTACACATTATTTTAGTGAGACTAAAGAAACTTTAACTTATAACAAGAACAGGTAAGGATAAGACAAGAGAAATCATGCATTGATCACATAGTTATAGAGCTTCAGGAGCAACTTTATAGTTAAGGTGGAGTTGCACTTTGTGAGACTTGGCTGTTCACCCAGGCCTTCGGAGGGGAGGGTGGGGGGGTGGTTAATTTTTGTGGGGGGTGTTTTAAATTTGTTTTAATTATGATATTATAGATTTTTTTAATGTTTAAAAATTGTTTTATATTATGTTGGAAGCTGCCCCGTGGGGCGGCATATAAATATAATGAAATAAATAAATAAATAAATAAATAAAATCATCACAAAAATGTTACTACTTATAAAATAAAGATGTCTTAAGCTATCACTGTGAAATCTGATAGAGAGAATCACTTGGGTGAGAGGTAGAAACATTCCAAATTTCAGGCACATCAGATGAAAAACAAAACATTATAGACATTTGAATATTGGGTGGATGAGTACAGGGATGTGACCATTTTTGGTTAACGGACATAATTGTGTTTTAACTATTACATTTTGAAGTTCCCATTTTATTCAGTGGAAAGAAGGAGAGTCTGACTTATGCAGCACATGTGCAGTCAAGGTCTGTCTCTACTACTGGGGAGACACTGGCGGCAGCAGCTCTGACGGGGCTAATGGCAGGGGTCAGGGACGCCAGAGCCAGACTTTCTCCCACAGGAGAAACTGAAACAGGATGGTGAGGTGGTGCTGATTGTTCTGCCTGGGGGAATGGGGCTCTTGGTGCTGCTGCAGAGGGGTGTGTTAAATTGCAGATGGGGGTGCTCAGAAATGGGGATCTGCTAAAGAGATGCTTTGGCTGGGAGCCAGTACTTGTCAGTTTCAAAGACCACTTCCCTGCCACTCTGCCTGAGAGGTGTTATAGGTGGGAAGCACCTGGCTAGCCCTTAAAAGTGAGTGGCACTGGCTGGGAGCAGGGTTGTACTTTTATGGAGTGGGGGGCTTAATTTGCGGGTGGAGGTCTCTCTCTCTCTCTCCCACCTTGGCCTGGCTCTGAATAGAGCATGCTGGCCTAGGAGGAGCTTGCCATGCATGATCTCTGCACCTTGGGAAGCCGTGTCATGCAAGGCATGGTACAGCTGGAACAGGAGGGCAGACATCTAGCAACCCCTTTCAGGAAGCTGCAATGGTGAGGAGATGCTCTCTCTCTCCCTCGCTCCAAAGAAGAGCAGGAAACTGGTGCTCTCGCAAAGATTAAAACTGCAGACCGCCCAGGGCGTAGCTTTGTGCAACCTAAGATTGCCAGCCAAGGCTACCAACACAGTCTCCGTACCATACCCAGGCCGAAAACCAGACTGAAAGGGGTCAAGGAAACTGGTGCGATCCAGATGTTCCTGGAGCTGCCATGCCACAGCCTGTTCAATAACCTTTCCTAAAAAAGGGAAGGTTAGAGACTGGCTGATAACTGGCAGGAGCATCAGCATCAAGAGATGGTTTCTTAAGCAGGGACCTAACCACAGCCTACTTCAGGCAGCTAGGCACCCTGTCCTCCTGAAAGGAGGCACTAACCACCCCAGCCAGCAATAGCCATAGCATCTCCTAAGTTGAGCCTAAGTTGTAAGCAAGCACAATATGTGAGACTGTCCAACATCTTTACTACTTACATGGTGTGCAAGGGTGGGAGCCTTAACTTACAATTTCCATGCTTTTTGCAGCATGGTGGGTGAATTTGCAAGCATCTTAACTCTTCTCTTAAACCAAAGGTTTTTTTATCCTATAATAACCTTAATGATCATTGTAGATCTGTTGATTGAATGGCATTCACTTATGTACATGAATTTCATATGTGAAATGAAATAGTGCATTCACTTATGTACATGAATTTCATAAGTGGATGGAACAGTCTTACGGGAGCTGCTATGCCAATATGAAAATTTATGAAAACAACATATCAAATAATACATAACAGTGAGATGAACACAGACCATTCATGGTTACATCCAGCACCAGAGATAATACAATCTTAGATCTGGAAGGGGCCTCAGAGGTCATCTAGTCCAATCCCCTGCTCAATTCAGGAAATCCACAGCTACGACATCCCAAAAGATGGCTGTCCAGTCTCTGTTTGAAAACCTCCAGTGAAGGAGAGCCCTCTACCTCCTAGGCAATTTGTTCCACTGTCAAACAGCTCTTACCATTAGGAAGCTCTTCCTAATGTTTAACTGAAATCTGCTTTCTTGTAATTTGAGCCAGTGTGGTGTAATGGCTCAGTGCGCAGTATTTGGACAGGGAGGTAGGGGTGTATGCTGGTTCAAGTCTTGCCTTAGCCAGAAACTCACCGGGTGACCTTGAGCCAGTCCCAATATTCTCTTAGCCTAACCTACCTCACAGGGTTGTTGTGAGGATTAAAAGTTGTGTTAATTTGTTATATGTAAAATGCTCCGAGTGCTATGGCAGGGGTGTGCTAAATAAAGATTATTATTATTATTACATATTCATTATTCTAGTCTTCCCTTCAAGGGTGAGAGAGAACAAATCTTTGCCATCCAAAGCCCTTTGCCATCTGTTACAGCCCTTCAGGTAGTGGAAGACAACTATCATGTCTCCCCTTAGTCTTCTCTAGGCTAAACATACCCAGCACCTTTGACCTTGTCTCATAGGACTTAGTTTTCAGACCCCTGACCATCTTTGTTGCCTTCCTCCGAATCCATTCTAATTTGTCAATGTCCTTCTTAAAGCGCGGTGCCCAGAACTGGACACAGTACTCCAGATGAGGTCTGAAAGTGCAGAACAGAGTGGAACTATTACTTCTTGTTACATGGAAATGATGCTTCTGTTAATGCAGTTAAAATTGCATTAGCCTTTTTTGTAGCTGCATCACACTGTTGACTCATGTTCAGTTTGTGATCAATTACAATCCCTAGATCCTTTTCACATGTATTGCTGCGAAGCCAGGTATTCCTCATCCTGTATTAGTACATTTGATTTTTCTTACATAAATGCAGAACTTTACATTTATCTCTGTTGAACTTCATTTTGTTAAACAGATATAAATGTTCAGATGTACTTAGTCAGTGGTCACCCATGATCTCCCTTGTGGATTATGGATTGTTTAATGAGAAACAACGTAACAACTAAGGGGTTCATTGACAACAGTTTTTCACACAGAAATCTTGCAGATAACATCAACCAGCCGTCTCATACTCAATTCAGACATGCAAATCAAAACAAATTATCTCCAGACTTATGCACAATTAGTAGGACTGAAAATTAATTCTGAGAAAACTAAAACCATAAGAATTAATACACAACAAAAAACCAACAATTTCTAGAACTGACATGGAAGAAGTCTCACATTTCATATACCCTGGCATTACTCTATGCAAAACCAGTGGAACAAAGACCTTAAAGCCAGAATAGCAAAAGTCAAACATACTTTTACCACCTTAATGCCAATCTGGAAAAGCAGAAACCTAACCTTCAAACCAGACATCAGATATTTAATTCCAAAGTAAGTTCTGTCTTTCTGCATAGTGCTGAATCCTGGAGACTGAACAAGAGCTTCCTAGCTAAACTCCAAGTCTTAAACAGCTTAGTTAAATCATTAACATTAAATGAACAGAAAAAAAATTCAGCCAAGGAACTTTGGAAAATATAATGAGTAATTATGAAAAGAAAATGGAGAGGGCTAGAACACATGCGAAAGAAAGATCCTTAAATAAGAACAAGAGTAAGGAGGCCTGAAAGCAGACCAATATCAACAGAGAAATATACAATAGACGCACAAGTAAAAGCCATCATTAAATGTGAAGAAGGTTCTTCATGGAATAAACAATCAAGTCGATTTCTATGGCTATAGAGCATCCGGCACGGTGGGACCCTTATACTGACTGATCTTTCTGGATGCAATAGTAATTGTATATTATTTATTATTAGTAGTAGTAGTATCCAAGCTTTCATAAACGTAGTGCAAATTATTTGCAAATATTCACCTCTGCAAGGTCCCCTCACTGTCAGTAGATGGTGCTATGGATGCAATTTTAATAATACTGGCTCAGGCAACGTTATAGAAGGGCTATTGCACCAACACCATGTTTCCCGCATTTGCCTCATCACAGACATTGAATTCAGCGAGTGTCATACCCTTGGAAGGCCAGAAAGCCATGCAATTTAAGGAATGTTTGGCTTTTGTCAGGAAACCACCGAGACAGACTCTAGAACATATGTCTACACACCCAAGTTCCCTTTCCTTGCCTTTGTGTTCTGTGCTACAAGGAGGTATTTTATGATGTTTATAAATACTGTAACTCAGATGCTTTCATTTAATCTTTTGTTATATAAACTCATTTGCATGAAAATGTGTTTTTCAATAATCTGTCTCTCCTCCCTCCTTCCGTTTATCTGGCAGCCGTCTCCTCTCTGCCTCTCATTGCTGTTGGTGTTGTGGAGGGGCTTCTCTGAGGTCTCAGCACTCAGCTTTAACCACAAGTTTAGCCCAATGCCCTGGTTCTAATATGTTTTTGCTCCATGTCTCCCCCACTTCTGCTCGTCTATGGGAGTTGAGGCCCCTCCCCCCACCACACACACATTTGTATACCTTGTTCCCTCTCTTCCTTTCCCCCTTCCCATCTGCCTATTGCTTCTCCTTTCTCTCCCCTTTGTTCTTTGACACGCTCTCCCCCTTGCCACCCCATTATTTTGGTGACTTCCCCCCCCACCTCAGCAGAGTCTGGGATCCTTCTTGCATCCCCTACCAGAATATCTTCTGCACCCACCCCGGGGATCCTAACCCCAGTCTGAGAACCTAGCACTCAGTGGTCCCATTAGATTACAAAACAACAAAGAAACTCCACTACTCAAGCACTTTAAAGTTAGACATGTGTTTACGTGTTTTGGAGGGCTTAGGGTTCTCGGCCCCTTATAGGATCCATCCCATAGGCGTGTATAGCTATTACAGTGAACACATTTAGGTTAAAAAGTCTTTTTCAAGAATCTGTGTCTCCTGCTCTGTTTCTGTGTCTCCTCTCACTTCTATTTATCCAGCAGCAGTCTCCTCTCTGCCTCTCATTGCTGTTGGCACTGTGGATGGTTTCTCCATGGCCTCAATCCTTCAAGGTGTAGATAAGCAATTGCTACCTAACATAGGTCTAATTCATATACTTCTTACTGTAAATAGTGGGGGCAATTTTCTATATCACCATTTCCCTATGGACACCATCTTTCTGCTCATGAAATACCTTTAAAACGTGCCTCAACAACACTGTTACAGCTTGAGACTTTAAAAGCCTCAAGCTGTACGATAAATGAAGTTTCAAATAAGGATACCAACGAGAGACTTTGGTTCCACATGCCTTGCCCACACCATTTTCTTTACTGATATTCTCTATTCTTTTCAGAGAGGCCTTGCCTTGATAATTGCCCATTCAGGCTGAGGGGCATAGCTATAATACGACGCGTGCACAGGTGGCGGTGCAGCTGCACTGGGCCCAAATGCATGTAGAATACATATGCACACTGGAGTGGAATACCCCAGCAGGGGAAGTGTTGCCAACTCCACAGTCTCCTAAATCAAGAGGCAAACTCTTAAAAATCAAGGCATTTGGTATAAAAACCATGAGTTGATGTTTTTTCAAGCATAAACCATAAACTACAACTAAAATAATAATTAAAAAGTAAAGTTAAATGACTGCTGAGTCCTTGAGGGCAGGGGGGTGCGGTGGCTGCTGGGCTCTCCTGTGCTGTGCTTCCCCACCAAGCCTCCCAGTCTCTCAAGATTAATGACACTGACTGATCGCAAGATGTGTTTTCAGACGTGATGGTGGCCGGCTTTAACGCACTTTAGCATGCTTTACTCTGTGGGCTACCGTCACATTATTTTTCCCGCGCTGATGTTAGCACAGGATGGATTCCGACCATGGTGGCGGTTAGCCGGGCTGTGATTCGCGGAACTCCCCCTGGTCACAGCCTGGGCTAGCCGCCACCATGGTCAGAATCTCGCTGCCCGAACGGCAGAAAAGCGGGCTTTTACGTTTGAAAGTCCACTTTACTCATCGTAGTCTGGAGTGATCAGGAAGGGAGGCAGGTGCCATGGCAGCCCGCATTGGCTGCCATGGCCACCCGTCGGGGAGGGGTCGGGCTGCTGGGCCCAGCCTGGCGGCCAGGCCTCTATCGAGTTAGTTCAGGGACCTGGTTGGATCCTGGCCGCTATGTCAGGCCAGGAGAAGTCTTCCCTTGACCAGAGAAGTCCATGATGGTGCTTCAGCGCCATTATATCAGAAAACACCCTAAGGCTTAGAAATCGCATCTCATAAGAACATAAGAAGTGCTATACTGGGTCAGACCAATGGTCCATCGAGCCCAGCATCCACAGGGTCCTGGGAGAAGCACCCAACAGGTCACCATGCTATCCATTCCCTGTGGGTCATCCCCAGGCTCCTGACACTAAAGGGTTTTGTTCCCCAATCCTATCTGACTAATAGCTGCTAATAGAACTATCTTCCAGTGATAAATTTGTGAGAGTTGGCAACGTTGAAGCCCAGGCCTAGTAACACCCCTGAGGCTGGGTGACCTCACTCACCACTAGGGCTGAAACAAGAATTTAAAAAATTCTCATGAGAAATTCTTGCGAGATCAAACACTGGGACTGAGATCTCGCCAAAATCTTGGTCCCAGTATGAGATCTCGCAAGATTTCTTACAAAATTAAAAAAAAAAATTTTAATTCTGGGGTTGATTCTTTCTGTTTGCACCAGTGCTATACATCCTTGGTTGTCTTCCAGGATTGGTGTGGGTCTGTCCAATTTTTGCCCCACATCATTCAGAAGCTGTCGCAACCAGATAACTTCTTGGCTGGCGTGTGCTGCTGCCATGTACTCTGCCTCCATCGAGGAAAGTGTCACAGAGGCTTGTTTCCTACTGCACCAGCTGATGGGTCCTCCACCAAGCAAAAATAGGTACCCACTGGTAGATTTTCAGTCCAAATGGTCTCCAGCCCAATCTGCGTCCATGTACCCTATCAGGTCTGACACAGAAGTTGCTGGGAGCCATAGCTTGAGGTGCACAGTCTTTCAGGTACCGTAAGACCCTCTTCACTGCGTTCCAATCCCTTTGGGTTGGGGCTGAGACTTGTCTACACAACATCAAGATCCATCCGAGCTCCCCCTCTGGAACCAACCCACCGGGATGCCTGTTCTTCTCTCTCACCCCCTCGTTCCCCTCTTCACCCCTCTCCCCTTTCCCTTTCACCTGCTTCTTCCCCTACTCCTTTCCCCTCTCCTCCTGCCCCCCACTAAGCCTATCATCTCTCTCCACCATCCCCCCCATTTCTTGCCCCCTGCCCCTCTGCCCTAAGACCAGTTTCCCGCCAATCCCATTGCCCCCCTTCCTCAAATCTTATCCCCATTCCCTGTCTTCCCTCTGATCAACTCCCATTCTCCTGTTCCCTCTGGAACTGTCACTTCTCTGCTAACAAAGCCCCCTATATCCATGACCTTTTCTTCTCTCACTTCCTTCACCTTCTCACCCTTACTGAAACCTGGATCTCCCCCACTGACCCCGTCACCCCTGCCACCCTCTCCTACGGTGGTCTCTCCTCCCACCAGCCCCGTGCCGAAGGCCGGGGTGGTGGCGTAGGCCTCCTCCTCGTCTCTTCCTGCCAGTTCCAACCCCTCCCCCCTCTCTCTCCTTCCCCTCTTTTGAAACTCACTCCATACGCCTCTACTCCCCTCTCCACCTCCTCTACTCCCCTCTCCACCTCCATGTTGCTGTTATCTACCACCCCGCCCCCTCGACTCCCTCCCTCCTTTCCGAGTTCAAGTCCTGGCTCACCCTATTCCTCTCTGATGACATCCCCACACTCATACTTGGCGACTTCAATATCCATGTTGATGCACCCTCTCAGCCTGGCATCGCCCGCTTCCTCTCCTTAGCCTCTTCCTTTAATCTCCACCTCTGGACTAGCTCCCCCACCTACACTGATGGTCACTCTCTTGATCTCTAGAAACTGTTCTGTCTCCGATCTCTCCTTCAAGCCCCTTCCCATCTCTGATCATTTCCTTGCCTCCTTCAACCTCTCCCGCTGCTCCCCCGCCTCTTCCCCATCTCCTCGTCCCTTCTGCGATCTGCAGGCTATTGTGCCCCAGGACTTTGCCTCCTCCCTCTCTCCTCTTCTTTCCTCAGTTTTCTCCTTCTTCTCCCCCGACTCTGCCATCTCCGTCTTCAACTCCTCTCTCGCCTCCACCCTCAACCCCCTTGCCCCCCTCTCCTCACGCCCGGCTCACTCCCTTAACCCTCACCCTTGGCTCACCCCTACCATTTGTCATCTCCGCTCCTGCATCCGGGCTGCTGAACGCCTCTGGTGCAAATCCCACTACCGCGCTGACTTCCTCCACTTCAAATTCTGCCTCTCATCGCTGAACTCTGCTATCTCCCTCGCTAGACAGCAGTACTATGCCTCACGCATTGAGTCCTGCTCCTGGGACCCTCGCCACCTCTTTTCCACCTTTGACTCCCTTCTTAAACCCCCCTGTCCTCCTCCTCCCTCTTCTCTCTCCGCTCAGGATCTTGCTCTCTTCTTCACCTCTAAGATTGACAAGATCCACCTGGAAATCGCTTCCAAGTCCTCTCCCCCTAACACTCCCCCCTACCCCCACCTCTCTCCTGTCCTCCTTCCCTCCCGCCTCCCTTGAGGAAATCTCCTCCCTGCTCACCTCCTCCAACCCCTCCACGTGCCCCCTGGACTCCATTCCTTCCCACCTCCTGACCTCCATTGCTTCCACCATCGCCCCTCCCCTCCTGCATATCATCAACCTCTCCCTCTCTACTGGCTCCTTCCCTTCTGCCTTTAAACACGCCACTGTCTCCCCCATCCTCAAAAAGTCCACTCTGGATCCCTTTGAACCCTCTAATTACCGTCTGTCTTGCTCCTCCCTTTTGCTTCCAAACTCCTTGAATGGGTTGTCTACTCCCGTTGCCTCGACCTCCTCTCCGTCAACTCCTCCCTTGACCCCCTCCAATCTGGCTTCCACCCCCTTCACTTCACTGAAACCGCTTTTGCTAAGATCACCAACAATCTTCTTGTGTCTAAATCCAACAACCTCTACTCTATTCTTGTCCTCCTTGATCTTTCTGCTGCCTTCGACACTGTTGACCACTCACTCCTGCTTGAATCGCTTCACTTCCTGGGATACCAGGTCTCTGTCCTTGACTGGTTCTCCTCCTACCTTTCTGACCACTCCTTCAGTGTTTCTCTTCCTAACTCCTCCCCCTCCTCCTCCCTGCCCCTCTCAGTTGGGGTTCCCCAAGGCTCTGTCCTTGGACCTCTCCTCTTCTCTATCTACACCCAGTCCCTAGGCAAACTCATTGCTTCCCATGGTTTGCAATACCACCTATACACTGACGACACTCAACTCTGTCTCTTCACTCCTTCCCTCTCCCCCTCTGTCCAAGCTCGTCTCATCAATTGTCTTTCCAATATCTCCACCTGGATGTCTAAACGCCAACTCAAACTGAACATGGCTAAAACGGAACTCCTTATCTTCCCTCCCAATCCTTCCTCTCCCTCTTCCCTGTCAATTGCCATTGAAGGGGTCTCCATCCTCCCTGTACCCCAAGCCCGTAACTTGGGCTTCATTTTCGACTGACACCTCACCTTCAAACCCTACATTGACTCCGTGGCCAAATCCTGCTGCTTCTCCCTCCACAGAAGGGATCTGCTAAGATCCACCCTTTTCTTTCTGTCTCCTCTGCCAAAACTCTCATCCACGCCCTAGTCATCTCACGCCTTGACTATTGTAACCTCCTCCTCACTGGTCTTCCCCGCTCTCACCTTGCTTCCCTCATCTCTGTTCAACACTCTGCTGCCAGGATCATCCACCTAGCCCGTCGCTTTGACCATGTGCAGCCTCTCCTCCCTCCACTGGCTTCCCCTTCCTGAGCGTATTCTGCACAAGCTCCTCGTCTTCACCTACAAAGCCCTTCATAACCTTGCTCCCCCCTACCTCTCTGTTCTGATCTCCCTCCAAACCCGTTTGAGTACTCTGCTCCTCTTCCATCCCCTCCCTCACCCTCCCACGCTTCCCCTGCTCCCCCAACAGCCTTCGTCCCTTCTTCCTTGCTGCCCTCGTCCGCCTTGCCCCCACCCTCCACACCTTCAAGTCCCTCCTCAAAATCCACCTCTTCCGCTCCACCTTTCTTAACTCCTGCTAATCACCCCCACCCAGGATTATCCCCTACTTGTTATCTGCAAACTCCTATTTACTGTAACCAAGCCAAGAATGTGTACCTCAGTTCTCGCATCCTCGTGAATGTTGCATCCCTTGTCTCTCCCCCTGTTCCCCGTTCGCTGTCTCCCCTCCCTCTGTCTTTAGACTGTAAGCTCTCGGGCAGGGACCATGTCTATTTTATTATCTGTAAAGCGCCAGGTACATTTCTGGCGCTATATATAAATGCTAATAAAATAAGAATAATAATTAATTAATAATTAATATACCTATTGCCACCGCAATGTCAGGCCTTGTGATTGTGGCAATGTACAAGAGCTTTCCTATTTACTTTGTAAAGCACCAGGTACATTGCTTTCACTATATAAATGCTTGCTAATAATAATAATAATTAATAATAATATTGCCTTTCTGTATTGCTTATTGTCTGGCAGCAATAAGATCAGTTCTTTGATCTCCTTTGGGTAGCTGGTTTCCATAGGGGTATTTGCTGCCTTCGCACCCCCCCATGCCGAAACTTTCTATCATCTCTTCCATTGCCTGTCTTTGGTTGAGAAGATAGCTTCCGTCATCTTCTCATTCAATTTGTATTCCAAGGCAGTGCGTTATGTTACCCAGGTCCTTAGTTTCAAAGTCCTGAGATTTAGAGATCTCATTGTTTTGCACTCGTCCCCTTCTTGCTCAAAGCATACAATAAGGTCATCGACATAAATTAATACAAAGATCCACCTGCCCCTTAGTCTCTTTGTGTATAAGCAGGGATCTGCTTTGCTCCTGGTCAAAATTTCCCTCATGAGCACCTTGTTTATTTTAGTGTTCCACGCTCTGGTGGCCTGCTTAAACCCATATATGCTTTTGTGCAGTTTGCATAAAAGATCCGACCTTTCAATGTCTGCAAACCCCAGTGGTTGGTCCATATAAATATCTTCCTTCAACTCACCATTTAGGAACGCTGTTTTCACGTCCATATGCTTGACGTGCATTCCTCTTCCAGCAGCTATACTTAACAACGTTCTGATTGTAGTGTGCTTAACTACAAGTGCAAATGTTTCATCGTAGTCTTCTCCGTACTTCTGGGAGTATCCTTTCGCGACAAGTCGGGCCTTGTACCGTTCCCTGCACATTGTACTTTATTTTAAATGTCCATTTCCTTGTGCATTGTACTTTATTTTAAATGTCCATTTACAACCTATAGACTTTCTCCCTGCGGGCAGTGGAGTAAGTGTCCACATCGCGTTGTCCTGCATAGACTTTACTTCTTCTTCAGCCGCTCGTACCCATTTTTCTGCTTCCCCTTCTGACATCTGCAAGATGTCCTCCCAGGATGCTGGCTCTGACTATTTACTGGTGCTGACTTTGTAGGACAGATGAGTGGGGGAAATGCCTTTGTTAGACCTAATCGACTGCCTTGGCTCAGCATCAGCAGCCGGCTGTGTCTGTTCCTGCACGGACCGTGTCTATTTCTATGTTTTGTACAGCACCAGGTCACACGTCTGGTGCTATATAAATGTTTATAACAATTATAATAATGGTTATTCTGTCTGTGCGTGGATCCAGGATCCGGTAGCCTTTGGAATGCTCACTGTATCCTACGAGGATGCCTTCCACTGCTCTGTTTTGCAGCTTGGTACATTTCTCCTCTGGGATATATACGTAAGTCTTACTTCCAAATACTTTGATGTGGCCCACACTAGGTTTTTGACCATGTCACAGTTCATATGGAGTTTTCCTCACTGTTCTAGAATACAGCCTATTCTGTAGGTAGGTAGCAGCAACTGCTGCTTCGCCCCAGTATCTTTCTGGTAGTCCAGAGTCTGTTAACATGCATCTAACCATTTCGGTTAGCGTTCTGTTTTTCCTTTCAGCTGTTCC
>QEPC01008443.1:1667320-1678696 GCA_003113815.1 Sphenodon punctatus | reverse complement strand
ATCCTGATCCAAAGTATGGCAGAAGTGATCTGGATCATAGGCGATTCCTACATTCGCCGTTTGGAGCAGTTTGTCCGTGAAGAGGGGCTTAGCTTTTCCTCAGGCAACCAGAATTATGACATCTGGTGGTTCAGAAGAGGAGGCATGAGATGGCACGAGATCATTCCAACATTGGACAGGATTCAGAGGAGACGTGATGTTCCACCTCCAACAAGAATTGTGATCCACTATGGTGGAAATTATGTGGGTGACCTCACCGGTGTTGAGCTGGTGATTGCCATGAGACATGATCTGCGCTGTATCATCCACTCCTTTCCAAGGAGCAACATCTTGGTGTCATATTTAATTGAAAGAACAGTCAATAGGAATGCAAGGCAAGCCCGACTGATTCTGCCGCACTTCATCAGTTGAGGAAATCGATGAGAAATGTGAACAGACTAGTGGATGCTTTTCTACATCAGGAAAGGAGGGCTACTACAATCTGACATAGGTTCTCGAGACATCAGCTATCCTTGTAGCTGGAGTCCATCTATCAAGAGCGGGACAGTTACGTTTCTTTCAAGCACTCCGAGAAAGCATTAGTCAACACATTTGAAGACTGTAGCACTGTACACATACTATGTAAGTTAATGGAGGCTCTCATTGATTGTCTCGGGTGGTTTCCTCTGATCCCTAAAAAGACTAAGTGTAGGGTAGATATTACAAGAAAGGTTTCTAAAGAAAGTATTCAATAAATTGTTTGTTTTTTTACTGTCTTGGTTAACTTTTGCTTGGGACAGTGGATTACATAGAAAGGATCAGTTTGAATATGTGAAAATAACTAGGTTTTTTTGTTACACATTAAGACATCATTTTAAGGTGAGGGACACAAGGAAAGGTTGGGGAGGAATGTTAATATCTTTAAGAAAGTGCTGCTAGTGCCAAATCCCCATCTTTCCCTTTGTTTTTTTATTCTCAGAGCCAACACTTCAAAAATGAATACTGTGGATGCTCTTCTCGCGAAGCCATTCACCACGCTGAGTTATGAAGAGAAACTGCAGATCAAAGACATGGGACCTCACCATCCAGAACTGCAAATCAAACAAGCTGCAGAGGACAGAGGGAAAGACTATACACGCTGGTTCCACATATCCTGGTATGAGAAGTTCTGGTGGCTATGTGGCAGCGTTTCCAGGAAGTCGTTGTTTTGTTTTCCTTGCCCTGATGTTTGGTGGTGATGCACCATGGACAAAGATGGGTGTCAAGGACATTAAGCACCGGTCTGAGAAGGCAAAGAAGCACGATTCTTGTAAAAGCCACCTTGACAACTGCCTAAATCTGTCACAGTTGGGAAAAACAAACATTGCTGAGAGACTCAACGAAGGGTACTGTGTGGTTCTAAGGAAACACAATGAGGACGTCGATCGAAACAGATACACCCTCTTCAGGATAATAGACTGCACAAAGTTCTGTGGTGCACATGAATTGGCGCTACGTGGACATGATGAAAGTGAGGGATCTGTCAATCCAGGGGTTTTTCAAGGTGCGATAGATCTACTTGCCACAGCTGACAGTACTTTACAGCAACATTTGAAGACTGCAACTGTCTTCAAGGGGACTTCGAAAACCGTGCAGAACGAACTCCTGGACTGCATGCTGCAAATTGCTCGTAACCACATAGTAACCAAAATAAAAAATGCAGATTTTGTGGCTATCGAAGCTGATGACACCACAGATGTCTCAACCGTCTGCCAGTCTGTCATGATTTTCCGCTACATCGATGGCAGGGGTTCAACCGTGGAACGTTTTTTCAGCTTCACACACTTGACAGACTCCCGTGCAGAAACAATCACTGAGTCCTTGCTTGAAAACCTCACTACTGCTCTCCCAAGGGACTCTGACAAAGAAAAACTCATAGCTCAGAGCTACGATGGAGCGAGCGTGATGTGTGGAGAGCATGGTGGAGTCCAGAGGAAGATAAGGGATGTGTACCCGAATGCACACTTTGTTCACTGTTTCGCCCATCAGCTGAACCTTATTGTGCAGCAAGCCGTATCCCAAATAAGACAAGTAAGGATTTTCTTCCAAAGTCTGTCTGGTATCCCTGCTTTCTTCAGCTCTTCTCCAAAAAGGACTGAAGTTCTGGATGCGGTGGTGAAGAGAAGGCTCCCCAAAGTAGCGAAAACACGCTGGAACTTCAGTGTGCAGACAGTCGAGGTTATCTATGAGCACAGAGAGGACCTGGTCGAGTGCTTTGAACAAATACGAGTAGATACTCATGATGCCAAGACTGATATCGAGGCCAGGTCATACATGACCATGTTGGAATCTGACGGGGAGTTCCTTTACATCTTGTCTTTGTTCCACAGAATCATGCCACATGTGGACATACTTTACAAGGAGCTCGAAAAACAAAACATTGACTCTGTCAGTATTCAAAGATATACTACTGACTTTGTAAGAGCCATCGATAAAGTGAGGGACTCCATTGGAACTCTGCGCTCAGAGCTGCCGGAGAACACTCGGATGCACAGAAGTGCGCCTAGCATGGACACGCTAGAGCAGATCGCTGTGGAAGTGTGCGATATTATAATCTCACATGCACGTGACAGATTTCAATTAACGAAACATCTAGAGAGTGCAAGTTTAGTGCAGGGCACTTTGTTTCAAAGGCACAGTGAATGCTTTCCCATCCAAACCTTTAATGCGGCAATGCAAGCCTACCCAATGCTGGAGCGAGATCGACTGAGGAGTGAGCTTGGGACTTTGTATGACAGGTCAGAATTCCATTCTGCCAAAGATGCCTCTGCACTACTTGCTGTGTTGACTGAGGACAACTTGGACAAATCTTTCTCAGAGGTGGTTAAACTGCTGAAGATTGTCATGACAACGCCTCTCACAACTGTTGAAGCGGAACAAAGCTTCTCGGCTCTAAAAAGAATTAAAACCTTTTTGAGAAGTACCATGACAGAGGACCGCCTGAATGCTCTAGCAGTGCTGTCTATTGAGCAAGCCATGGTGAGGGACATTCCAGACTTCAACAACAAAACAATAGATCTGTTTGCACAACGCAAGGAATGGCGAGCAAATTTCCAGTACAGGCACTGAACAGACCTGATTATGATCAAATCTGGACAGTGGCCCGCACAATCAGAAGACCTGTGCTGCATCCATCACGCTCCAGCCTGCATGGTCTTTGTCCTGATTAGGCAGACCCGTGCCAATGTGGACGCTGCACCCAAGTAAAGAGGTGATGACCTGGACTCTCCATTGCATGCAGACTAGAAGGAGGGGAGACCCGCACAATGAGAAGACCTGTGCTGCATTCCATCCAGCTCCAGCCTGCATGGTCTTTGCCCTGATTAGGGAGACCCATGCCAACATGGACGCTGCATGCAAGTAATGCTTCCCAGGCTTCTTCGAGGACAGAGCACAGAGAGGAAGACCAATTGCGCTGCAGAACCACCACCATGAATAAACCCAGCACCCAAACAGCACAACGTGACAGCGATGGCACACAAGGCAGAGGGAGGTGTTTCTGGCAGCTGCGAGTGTGATAATGAGAGCCAGCAGAGGACATCCCATGGTAAAGATAAGTATGATTCCTTCTTAAGCTTAAAACATTGAGTAACAACATTAGGTCTTAAGTTACAGTTAAACGGCAAACAGTTTTAACAGTTTAACACTAGTGGGAGTTCTTTAGAAGTGTTGGTCCTAATTTAGTTTAGAAGTAGTTTAGAAATGTGCTAGAAAACTTTGGGTCCTAATGTAGTTTGGAAGTAGATTTAGTTTAGAGGTCTGCACTAGCACTTTGTTGCTCGCTCTGTGCCACCACCCTGGCCCTGATCCCAAGGAGAGGTACAGTGGGCATTCATTGGAAGAGGGTGGAACCTCTCCTTCGGGGCAGGGGCATGCCCGTGGCAGGGACACAGAGCCACAAAGTCCATAGGACAAAAGGGATAAATAGTTAAGCACTTGTTAGGGTTCTTTTCTTCAAAATTGTTAGTGCTAATGTAGTGTAGAAGTAGTTAGTTATTAAGAGTAGGCGGCTTGGGTCCTGCCCCTGCCCTCAAGGAGAGGTACAGTGGGCATTCATTGGGTGAAAGCAGACATGATGATAACCACCCTTTAACCACCCATGGTGGTTATTTATGCATGTTGCAGGGCTGAATTGGTGCCCTATGCAGCCCTGCAACATGCATAGATAACCACCAAGGCTGGTTAAAGGGTGGTTAGCGTCATGTCTGCTTTCACCCACTTGGATCGGGTGGAACCTCTCCTTGGGGGCAGGGGCATGCCTGCAGCTGGGGTACACCCTAAAGTCTTAGGGCACCCCCAACAAATCATGTGGGGTCCAGAACCACAGCCATAGGGGCCTCTACAGCAACTGGGCCCACCACCGCTAGTGCTTCCAGATGCAGTGTTTGACTTTAGGAGTTACAGGGCTTCTATAGGTCCAATGAAGCCTGAAGTCACACTGTGTCTTGAGGCCTCAACAAGACCAGCTGTGGGACCTGAACAGTGAATAGACTGGGACCCTAGAAAACTATCAGAAGCCAAGAACAGCATGAAATGAAGAGCGTTCAGGATAATGGTAAGTGATGGCATAGGGATTGCGAGGGTCCTGGACCTCTTCTTTGGGGGAGAGGTCCACAAAGAAGCTAAATTACAAATGTCATTCAAAATGCAAACATCTAAATGAATTTGCTTCTTTTTTCTATCCAGTTTGTCTGAGATCTGGCATGATTCCACACCTCACCTTGCTTTCCTTGTGAACAGAGGAGAAAGTAGGTAGGAGCACAGCAGAAGAGAAGGCTGCAGACAAGGAAACCCTTTTCCCCTGTTCCCCCACTGAACCCATCTCTTCCCCCTTCCTCTTCTCGTGCTCCAAACCTGTACCCTCCTATTTCTCCTCTGTTCTGTCTTTCTCTTCCCTTTCATTCTCTTCTGATTTGGCTTGTCGCAGAACAGGGAGCTAACTCAGTCCTCCCAAGTTCTCCAAGCCAGAAGGAAGGCTTGTCCCAAAGCGTACACCTTCAGAAGACTGCAGGTGGCCAAGGATACCATGAAAATCGTGGATTCGAGGGTTCAGGATAAAGGTAGGCGATGTCAACGTGATCTATTTTTTTTAACCTACTATGATTAATTTCAACCCGGTGGGAAAGAGAGCATATAGGACCCCAGTAAGAGGGTTCTCTATTCCCCAGTGGCAGTGCATCACACACCAGCATACCAGCATCATTAAGTAATGTAATGACCATCCAGTGTTAACCCTGGGAACTCCTTGCTGCTGGGTTATGTAACGCCACCGTTGCCCTGGCTCTGCCTACCATTGCCCTGGCTCCGCCTACCGTTGCCCTGGCTCCACCCACCGGCTCATCGGCTGACCTTACTGCCCCTCCAAACTCAAAACCCACCAGCCGCCCCTGGCTTCTAGTCTTCAAAATTGCCTTGAAACAATTGCCTTGATGTCCTGGACCCATAACCTATTGTAGAGTTAGCTTTCTGTTGAATAACACACAGCAGAAGTTTCTTCAAAACAGAACTTTACGAAGAGCTGAGAAGACATGCTTCCACACTGTACAGATTGCATGGGATAAGATGGAGGACAGAGAGAGGAGAAGAGAGGAGACAAGGAGAGAGAGAAAAAAATCCTGTTTCATCCCCTGACCCTCCCTCTACTGGACAAGCCCCATATTAAGCTTGCAGGGCTTGCAATGGGGTTTTTTTACTTGTGACTGTTGCACAATCCAACACAGGTAAGACCCAAGTCTGGACCTCCTGACTCAGCCCTCCCAAGTTCAGTCCCCCCATCCCCATGCAGGCTGGGTCTGCCCTGGGCAACACCCCCTGCTCCCACCCTGCCATCCACTGTCTGAGTGAGGGTAAGTCCAGGGCCCAGGGGGAAGGGACTGACTCCCAGGGCTGCAGCTGTGGTGAAAACAAGGGTCTGGCCAGGCCAGGTGAATTGGAGCCGGATGCAGGGGAGGGGAAAGGATAAGGATACCCTGTGGCGGCATTAAACATAATTTTGTCTGTGCTTGAGGTGTATACATCAGTGAGGTGTGTGTATATGAGTGTGAGGTGTGGTGAGTGAAGGGTGTGTGTGTATGCACTGCACGAGGGGTACGTGTGTGCCACTGTGTAGGTGTGTCTAATTGTGCCATTGTGCAGGGGGGTGCATGTGTGCATATGTGTGCAAGTGTGCATATGTGTGCCTGCATTCTACACATAGGAGGGCGTGTGCACACCTGTGTGAGTGTAAAATTTCTGGCACAGACCTTGCTAGGGAGGTTGAACCCCCTGATGTGGGCTCTGCTGCTTTCCCCTGAGCTTAGGCTACTTTCAGACATGCCCCCTCTCCCCATACATATTTGGGCTGCGGGGGGATAGGGGGGGAATGTGCAGCCCAAACATGCGTGGGGATTGGCCGGTCTGAAAGCCCCACCCCCCCACCCCCGCAGCTTTGCCAGCATAGACACGCGGGATGCAAAGCTCGATTTCCTGCTCTGCATCCTTTCAGACTGGCTGATCCCTGCGCATATTCAGGCTTCGCACACACACCCCGCAGCCCAAATATGCACCGGGGGGGTGGGAGGCATGTCTGAAAGTGGCCTTAGTCTTTCAGCACTTGCAGGTCAGAATTGGATCCAGGGGAAAGGGGCCACATAAAAGCTTGTCAAAGGCCACATTTGGCCCACAGACTCAAGGTTCCCCACTAGCCCACCCTGTGTTAAGACCAACTTCCTCCTTATTCCAGCTTTGCTGTTCCCCTCTTCTTTTCTTTAATGACATCATTTTTGGACTGTCTTATATCTGTGTATAAAAGTGAATTTTATATTGATATGGGTGGAGGGAGAGGGATTTATAATATACTGCATGCAATCTGAAATGTTTAAGTAATGCTTTTTTTGTTAGCAATTATGTCACCTGACATACCCTAAATACAGCCCAGAACTGTACTGTGCCAAGTTAACATCAAATGTATAACTCAAATAAATAAGTAGAATAATATAAAATGGCAGAGTTAAGGTGATGCGCGAGTTTTAGGTCACGCTTGCCCATATAGAACTTGATTATACAATTCCGGTAGGGTCCTGTGGTGATGTGAAAAGGGCCTGAAGCACAAACTTCTCTTGCTAAAGCTCTTTGTGTGCTGATGGTTTTTGTCTGTGGTGGTGTTTTTGAGAGAATTTTGGAGGTTTAGTTTTTTTAAGATGTTCAGATTGGTTTTTAAGGATTTTTTTTTTGGGTTTTTTTTTAAATGTCATGGTTTTAAAGATGGTTACTTTAAAGATGGTTTTTAGAGATTACCAAAAGAATAAGTAGGGCTTTTGTGTTTTGGTAGGAAAATTTGGTAGAAAAGGATATCATTACTTGGTTGGCATTATGTCAAAACACTCTGCTAGTGGGCCAGCAAAAAGGAAAAGACTTCAGAGTCACCTTTGGGGGAGGCATAATTGTGGGCTGAGCTTGGGCCCTCCCCAGCCTTGCTGTGCCCCTGACCAGAGGCTTCAACCCGATCTGCTCAACCACACCAAATGGCACCTCATCCAGGGCAATCAGCTCCCCAATTTCCCTGGTGATGGCAGCAGCACAAGGGTGGCTGGGCGTATACGGCTGCTTCCGCTCCAGCAACTCAGGTCGAGTAGGCTGGGAGAGGTGTGCCAGGACTCATGGTGGTCGGGGGCAAGAGGAGACAGTGCTCCTCGAAGTAGACTTCTGGGGGGCAGGGAAAGAGCTGGCATCAGACGGTTCCAGGGCTTCAGTTTCAGAGGTTTCCTCCTCCTCCCCACCTTCTGCAACTGCTACTGCCCTGTGCTTCCTCCTGGCTGCGGCTTCAGGAGGACCCCAAAACGTTCCT
Source organism: Sphenodon punctatus (assembly GCA_003113815.1). Lineage (NCBI taxonomy): Eukaryota > Metazoa > Chordata > Lepidosauria > Sphenodontia > Sphenodontidae > Sphenodon > Sphenodon punctatus. Next base: position 1,670,853 of record QEPC01008443.1, on the reverse strand, counting down.
GTGATGCGGTGCCACGTGGCTGTTTAGGCCACTGGTGAAAAGATGGTCATGATCTCTCCCAACTGACAGCAATGCACACCCACTGCCATTGTGACATCATCCTCTGCCAGTGTGAAGTGACCACACACTAGATGAGATCCTCTTTGTGCTGGTCCCCAGGAGGGAAGCAGCACCACTGGCAGCAGGGGAGAACACTATGGCAGTAGTGGAAGGGGTGGTCACAGCTGGCACGCAATGGTGGAGGGGGCCTGAGCAGGCTGAGATGTGTGACAGTGGAGACCAGGGGTGGGACAGCAGGCACATTGGACTGTATGGCAGTGAGAGCAGCCCCCCTGGGATGCTTGTGAGTGGTGGCAGCTGCAGCAGTGCATGCAGAGGGATCGGCCCAAGGGTGGATTGGACCATCCGGACACTGGGACAAATCCCGGTGGGCCGGTGGAGTCATAGGTTAACCCTACCCTTTTGCTCCACAGCCAGCAGCCTGCTGGGAAGCAGCACAAGGGTATGAATGAATGAATAGGTTTTATTGTTTAGCAATTTTGCCGTAACAAATATAACAAATATCAAGGATAAAATCAAAATCAAGACACACAAAATACAGAAATAAACATCATCCACAGGGTTACCCAATACCCACAGTACTCCCAGTTTCCCCCTCTTGCTGCAACAAACCGAATTGAAGCGTCAATATATCGCAGCCCTTTGGAGTTAAAGACCCTCTCAGCCATACAGCAGCCGGGGGGGGAGGGGCAAAGTCCTCATTCTAATCTGGCTTGCTGCCCAACAAAAGCTGGCTACCGCTCTCAATGTTACAGAGTCCACAGGGTTCAGAAGTTGCTGCCTGCCTCCCCCTGTGGGCCCCTTATCAAGAAACAATTTCCCCAGGAACTTAAATCTGGGCCCTGCAAACGCGGGGCAGCGGCCAATTATATGTTCCGCTCTAGCCCCCTCTTCCAACTGACATAGGGGGCACGGACGTTGTTCAAATGGGATGCCAGCATATTCCCCTTCCAGGACTGCTGACGGGAACACATTGGCTCTCATTCTAAAAAAGGCTGTCCGCCTGTTGGCATCCTGCCATGTAAAGAGATAGTGGTTACCCGAGAGAAAAGCTCTATAAGGTCTAAAGTCTTGGCCCACCCTCTGTTTAGCCAAGAGGGCCTCCTCCATTTGGAGGGACTGGTCCCACAGTCTCCTTTTGAGGAGCACCTTGGCCACATCCATCCCTTGGTGCCCTATAATTTCCCGGGAGAATCCTAGCTTGAATAGTTCTTGAGCCCCCAATTCCTTCCAACTGGCCCCTAAGCCAGCGGAGATGACCAATCCCACCAAAGAATCATTGATGAGTGGGGTAAAACAAACCAGCCTAACCCAATAAGCAAGTAATACCTGGGAGGCATGCATTCTAAGCGGGAGGCAACAGGCTTCCATCCTCAGTATGACCTGGGGCGTGCATCTTGGGGCCCCCAGAATTGCTCTCAGAAATTTGTTCTGGAGCCCTTCCAGTTTAGCAAGAAACCCTGGTTCCCATACCAGGAAGGCATATAGTAGTTGGCCTACTACTTTTGCCCTGAAAAGTCGGAGTACCGGGAGGATCAACCTCCCCCCTTGGCCAAAAAATAATCTTTTAATTGCCATCATACATTTTTCTGCCCTCTCTTGTATCGTGGCAAAGTGAGCCCTCCATCCCTTGCAGACTGAGAAAACTACCCCCAAATAAGTAAAGGTCTGCACTTGCTCGATGGGATTATCTCTGATTTCCCAACAATGGAGTTTCTGTGCACCTCCTGCTCTCACAACCAACACCTTGGTCTTTGCATAATTTATATTCAGCAATTCTAATCGGCAATAGTCTCCAAAGTTGTCCATTGCGCGTCTCAAGCCAACCAGGGTCTGTGAGATCAACACCGTGTCGTCAGCATATAACAGTAATGGCACACGGCGATCCCCAATCTTGGGGGCATTGGTCTCACCTGCCTTCATAAATTGGATGGAGTCATTGGTATAAAGGTTAAAAAGGATGGGGGCTAGCAGGCACCCTTGCCTCACCCCCACCTTCACATGGACCGGGTTAGAGAGGGCACCCCCCCGATTCACCCGGACCCTCAATGAGTTCCCTGTGTGTAGCTTGACTATTAGATACAGCAGTCTTGGCTCCATATCCAGTGCCTGTAGCTTGACCCAGAGACGCTCCCTACTAATTGAGTCAAAGTCCTTTTCCAGGTCTATGAAGCAAAGGTATAGCCTCCTCCGCTCCACAACCAACTTATCTATTAATGCAGATAGGAGGAAGATATGGTCCGTTGTGGCCATACCCTTTCGGAATCCCGCCTGCTCTGGCTCAGTTATTTTCAGCCTCTCCACCCATGCCTGCAGTTTACTCAGTAGGAGTCTAGTATATAGTTTTGCTGTGACACATAGCGGGCTGATTGGCCGATAGTTGGCCTGGTTCTTAGGGTCCCCCTTTTTGTAAATAGGGACTACAGTACTAGAAAGCCAGGAGGCCGGGAATCTACCCATCTCATTAATGTAAGAAAATACCGGCGCCAACAACCCCGCTCACCTGCCGGGATCACTTTTCAACAGTTCGGGGGAGATGAGGTCCGGCCCTGGGGCCTTTCCATTTTTAAACTTCCCTATAAGAGAGATTATCTCCTCCTCCGAAACTGGGGGCCAACTCTGCATCCTATTTGAGGGGTCAATAAACAGCTCCCCACCCCCTACCTTGACACTGGAGAAGAGCGTTTTGTAAAAGGTTTGCCATACCTTGGGATGTATTATGTTATCCCCTTGGCCTTCCCCCGGCTTTTGCACTTGGCGAATAATCGCCCAGAATTTCCTGGAGTCTTTCCCATTGACAACTTTAATAAGAAAATCCCAGGCAGCTTTCTGTGAATTTTGTAACTTTACCGCCAATAGCTTGCGGTAACTTTTCTGGGCATGGGTCAATTTCAGCCTTGCATTTTGGTCCGACCTGCTCCTTAGAGCCCTCATCGCCCGTCTCAACATGCTCCGAGCCTTTCGGCATTCAGCATCAAACCATACAGGGGTACTGGGAGAGGAGGATGTACTCCTACCTTGGGGAGTGCTGGTCGAAATGACAGGGTTCAGTAATATTAACAATTTGTTATAGCCAATTATAACATCTGCTCCTTGTGCTAGCATGCCTAAACACACCGCCACTACCCGTGGCGATTCCATCTCCTTAACGATTACCGTTTGCAGCTCTTCCGTCCATTTTTTATGTCAGCGGACTGGCCCACTAGCTTCCCAAGTTCCCTCTGACCCCTTAGGACACGCTTGGCACTCAAGTCCCCCAAAATCCATTTCAAGTGGGCAATGATCGGACACCCCTATTGGTGCCACCTGGAACCTTTCTACTAAGGGGAGTAAGTGCGATGGGATTAAACGAAAATCCAGAACACTTGAGCCCTGATAAGAATGATATGTTCTCTACCTTTGACTCCCTCCTCAAGCCTCCCTGTCCTCCCCCTCCTTCTTCCCTTTCTGCTCAGGATCTTGCCTCCTTCTTC